>JANTPZ010137607.1:0-18870 GCA_025593235.1 Vachellia pachyceras
TTTTGTTTGACATTTGTTTTTGTTTTGTAGGACATTTTGCAACCCTAGATCATGTGATCCATTTTGATATCACGACTCAAAAGTAACGAAAAGAGCGGATCAAGATGAAAGGGGAGTTTACTTCCACTTTTACTTTGATTTGTTTCATGCACTGTTGATAGCATATGCTAGGAATTGAATGCTGGTCATATTTTGAATTTGCATGTGATAGATGCTTGATCATGAGTATTAGAATGCATTTACCTGACTGGTTGATACTGTGAGCACATGCACTTCCACATTTGGATTTGGTTACTTCCTTCACTTTCTGTTACTTGCTGTTACATGTTCACATTGAGGACAATGTGACATTTAAGTGTGGGGGAGGGTACCATTGATGTCATATCACTTGTCCTGAAGCTTTTGATTGATTTTTTTTTTTGAAAATTTTAAAAAAAAATTTGGAAGTTTGATTTTATTTGTGAACAATGTCAACGTTGGTGCGATTTAAACTTGATATGATTGAGTTGGAGTATAAGTCAGTTCTGTCTTCTTGGAATGTTAGTAAATAGGCAAAGATTTTGGTTTAGATGATCGATTATAGGATATCAAAGACCTGTGAGGTATTGAGCCTATAATTCCTTCAAGATGGAGTACACTGATTGTTGCTTCATCTCTAGAACTTGTCTTGGATCTCTTTTGAAGCTTGAAATCCCGTTTGCATGCATAAAAATGATTGAGGCATTCATTTTCATAGCTAGTTTGGCCAAATGTCCTACCTTGATGCTTGAAAACCCTTTGTTTCACCCATTTGAGCCTAAACTTTCTTTTGAAATAAATTGCATCGATTAAATAGCCCTTTGCTTTACATGATGCAATTATTCTCCATTTTATTTTCAAGTATTGCTTTAGTAAGTGCTAGATAAAAAATAAATATATTTAATAAGACTGTGTGAAGGGTAAAAAAACAGAGAAAAAAAACAAAAAAAATATACAAAAAAGAAAAAAAAATGGTGAAAAAAAAGCACAAAAAAAAGCAAAAAAAAGGAAAGAAAATCACCAAAAAAAAAGGAAAAGAAAAAAAAAGGGAAAAGAAAGGAAAGAGAAAAAAAGAAAAAAAAACAGAGAGAGAAAAAAAAAAGTGATAGTCTGTGACTTGTTTCTTTTCCCTTCATTCATTTTGAGTTTTATTGAAATATTTAGCACTAATTAAAGTAACATCCATATTCATTTTCATTTCATTATCCTACCTTATTCATTATAACCCATCAAAGTCCTTTTGATTTGTGTATGCATTGGGATAATAATAGTGGAGATTGAGATGATAAACAAGCCTATGGTAGAGGGGTTGCAATTAGTGGAATTGAGTGAAACACAGGCCTTTATGTATCTTGAGAGAAGAGTGTTAACACCGACTAGTGAGGGATGTTCTATTATCTTTTATTTCAATCAAATGATTTGCCTTGCTACTTGCATTTTTAGAAAGGAGAAATGATTTTTATGAAGACTTGATTGTTGAAAGTTTGAATTGTTCCAATTTTTTCATTGCTCACTTTAAAATCTTGCTTCGATTGTTTTCTTTGGTGGTTTAAGAATTAAAATCTTGAGGACAAGATTTGATGCAAGTGTAGGGGTGTGATAACTCCCCATTTTAAATAGAATTTAATATATATTTTAATATATTTGGAGAGTTATTAATGCTAAATCGATAGTTTTATGAGTGATTTTGATAAGATAGGATCTTATCACATAATTTGGGGAGATTTTATTGCAAAGATAATAATTTTAGAAATATTTAGGAATAAAAGAAAAGAACAAAGTTTGGTTTTCAGCTATTATTTAAGTATTATTATTACATTAATGATACTTCTTGCATGGCTTTAACATCAAACGACGTCGTTCCGGGGATAGGAGAGCTGGGTCGTTGGAGGCAGCAGCTGGAAAAAGAAACCTAACAGAACGCACGAGAAAAGGGGGCGGCACAACGGAAGCAGCAACAGTATTTAGGGAGCACCTTGGCAGCCACAAAACAGAGCAACGAGAGTGAGAGACGAGTTCTTGGCACTGAGGAGCTGAGAGTGATCGCGGCAGACGTGAACGAGGGGAGAGCAGCTGATTTAGGCAACGAGGTGAGAGCGTCGCTGTGCTGGTGACGAGCTGAAGGGCGTAGCTGGTTCTGGAGCTATTCGGTGCGCGACTTGGCAGAGCTGAACGAGAGACGACGGGCAGCGAATTTCTGGGGCGCACGAGAACTAAGCAGAGAACAAGAGCTGGAAGACGAGAAGCAGAGGCAGTGAGTTTTGGCGGCACGACTGGAGCTGGGAAACGAGAGACGTGCGGCAGCAACTCAGAGGAAGGCGTCGGCGTGTGCTTCAGTTCTCTTCGACAGCGCGAGCAGCAAAAGGCACCAGAGCTTGAGAGAGTTTTGACGGCACGAGAGATCGGAGAGCTGTGAGCGTGTTTGCTGTGAGAGGAAGCTTAAGGCAGCGTTTGGCTTCGGTTTTCCAAATTCCTTTATCCTCTTCATGCAATTAATTCCTTAATGCTTTACTCTTGTTGCTGAGATGTTTAGTGGCTAAGCAATTTGTTCTAGGATTATTTTGGACCTTTGCATGGATTGAGAATTGATAATACTCTCTTTGGTTATTAGTGACAATTATATGTTAATTTTATCTTGTGCTTAATGCTTCTAATTGATTAGCCATCACTTAAATTGATTTGTCCAATTAAATTAAGCTTGAGAGAGTTAATTTAATTGCAGAACTTAGATAAAATCATGCTAGACTTGAAATTTAAATAATTAAATGGATGGTTTGTTAGTAACATAGAGATATAGTTATTAACCTAGCATTGTCATATTAAGGTTGTTGCTTAATGATTATTTTCTTTTAAATGTAGTAAGAGATTGTGCATGTTAAAGGAGAATATTAATTTGGTTATGACTTGAGAAAGCTTAATCAATTGCTTTTGAACCTTAGACAAACATATTATGTCATTTAATCACTAATAAAGTTGTATGCATTTAAATCTCATGAATTGCATTGGTGAAAAAAAATAATCCTAGGCATCTCTCATTGTTGAAGTAAAGTTTTAGTGAAATTAGTAAACCTTTAGGACCCCAATTATTAAATTGATTCACTCAACCTAATTAATTGCATAATTGTATTGATTATCTCGTTTATGCGTTAGTCCTCGTGGGAACGATATTTTTATACTACTTGCGACCCGTACGCTTGCGGTAAGCTATAAGGCGAACATTTACCAATCTTGGTGCTGAGATATCTTCATTGGTAAATATTCGATTATTTCTTACAATCCAGAGCTTCCAGCAGAGGGTTCCAAAAATAGTGCACCAACTGGGGTTACTGCCATTCATCTTCATGTTAGTATGCGACCAGCTCGTGAAAGGCATTACTCTGAAAGCTGGCAAGATCTGATCTGGCACAATAAGAGTCCAACATGTCCTAGCCAATAAACATTTTCTTAGGACATGGTCTATATCCTCGGGTCCTTGTCCACATATTCCACAACTATCATTATCTGTCATGTGTTGTCAAACTCTTTCTATATTAATGAGGAGCTTTTTTTTAGTACTGGCCATAAGAATGTTATGATTCTCTGGAGCCCTTTCCATTTTCAAACGAGGCTTCATGATGTGCTCTCATCATTCAACTGGTCTTGCATGAGTAGTTCATAAGCAGATTTGATAGTAAATTGATTACTGCGTCGCCAAACGAGTTTATCATGTTCACCCTGGCGGCGTGGGGGCGTGAGCAGCTGGAAATGCAAAAGTGTATCTTGTGGAAGTTTGTCTTGAAATTCAAACCACATCCACTGTCCATCTTGCATAACAAATTCGCTTATGGTTCGTTCAAGCTCATCTCTATTAATAGGGCACAAGGATAGGTGAGAAAGGGGTCCCAGATCCCCAATCCAATTGTTAGACCAGAATTTTCTTGTTTCCCCATTACCCACTTGCCATTTGTGTCCAAAATCAAGATCCTCCCATATGGTTGAAAGGCTTTGCCATAGATGGGAAGCATTGCGGGCTCGGAGTTTCTGAGATCTATCCTCTTGCCATTTGTACTTTGACCAAAGAACTTTCACCCAAAGCAAATTTGGTTGAGTCTAGACTGCATGCGCTACTTTCATCAAGAAGGCCGAATTCTGGCTAGTAAGATCTTTGAGACCACATCCACCATGACCTTTTAGTTGGAACATGTCTTGCCATCTCACCAAAGGTATTCCTGTACGTTGTTCAGTTGAGCCCCATATAAACTATTTGATAAGGCTTTGGATTCTTGTGCTTGTGGCATTTGGTAGTCGAGTTGTTTGCATGGGGTCGTATGCTAGGGTGGACAACACAGGCTGAGCTAACGTGATTCTTCCAGCAAGAGAGAGTTCTGGTTTTCCATCCTTGCAGTTTCTCCTAGACCTTATCCTCTATATATCGATACGTTTCCTTTGTTACCCGCTTGTGAAGTAATGGAACACCTAAGTACTTACCCAGGTGCTCTGTTTTCTGGAAGCCCAGCTTGGCACTTATCCTGTTGGCAACTTGGGGAGGGACATATGAGAAAAGAAAGTCCTGGTCTTTGTTTTGTTCACTTTAAGCCCCGAGGATGTACATAAGTCTTCTAGTAACTAATTCATTCGAAGCGCCTAGGTATCATCTACAGAGCAAAATAGTAGCAGGTCATCTGCAAAGCATAAATGTGAGAGAAGCGGGCCCCTTCTTGTCAGTTCAATCGGTTTCCAATAACCACCTTCCACCTTATTGCAGATAGCCTGTGATAATCTTCCATACATAGAACAAAGAGGTATGGCGAGAGTGGGTCTCCTAGCCTAATAGCTCGCTAAGGCTAGAATACATTTGTAGGGTGGCCATTCCACAAAACTTGCATAGAGACAGTGGTGACACGGTGCATTACTAATCATTGTAGCTTCTCAGGAATTCTTTCATTGGCTAGAATGTCCGCAGGGAAATCCCAACTTAATCTATCAAAAGCCTTTTTTAGATCCACTTTAGTTGCCATCCATCCTATTCTCCCTCATTTCCTCCTCATTGAGTGAATTACCTCTTGGGCTATAATTATGTTATCCATAATATTCCGACCCTTATGAAGCTTGCTTGCTAAGGAAGTGTCAGGAGTGACATTATTGGATTGAGCCTATTGGCGATGATTTTTGTTATTAGCTTGTAAAAGGTCGTGTAGAGACTAATAGGCTTAAATTCTTTAAGTACTTGAGGGTGCTCCACCTTTGGAATTAAAGTAATAAGAGTGCGATTGAAACATGGATTTATACAACCTCTATCAAACACCTTCACTTTAGCAAAGATGTTATCACCAATGACATCCCATTGAGTTTGGAAGAACATTGCATGTAATCCATCAATTCTAGAGGATTTAAGAGGGTGCATGTCAAACAAAAATCTCCTTGTTTCCTCCTTGGTGATTGGGCTGCCAAGGTTAGTCTGTAACGAATGGGGAATTAATGGAAAGTGACCTGAGTACCTGAAGGGTGGATTGGTTCTTAATTCTACAGAGTAAAGAGTCTAGAAATAATTTGCCGCCATGTCAGCAAGCTTCATATGGTCAACCTCCCACATGCCAGAATCATTTTTTAGAAGTATGATTCTATTTTTCCTTCGCCTAGCCAATGCTCGTGTATGATAATATGTAGTGTTCATATCTCCATCCTTGATCCACTGGCTACGTGATTTTTGCAACCACATGAACTCTTCTTGTAAGCTGATATTTTGATATTCCAAGATCAGAGCTCACTCAAGATCAATCAGATATGGGGAGAAAGGTTGTCACTCCAGCTTTTGCTGGACACCATTAATTCGGTTCTTGAGATTCCATTTATTTTTCCTGATATGTTAACATTCCAACTACGAGCCTCAGCAGTGAAACATTCAATATTCTCAACAAGGCTTTTTTCCTAGTTCCATGATTTGCTTACCATATCCTTAAATTTTGAGTGCATTACCCGAGATGCAAGAAATCTGAAAGGGGCCTGAGTAGGGTGCTACTCCCTAATCTGGGTAATGAGAATAGGCCTATGGTCACTATGGATCCTAGGCAAGTGCATGACTACACTGTTGGGCTACCGAGTTAGCCATTATTGGTTTCCTAATGTCGGATCAAGTCTTACGTTGAGTCCTCCACACGCCTATGTGAATCTTGGGCCTTTGTAGCCCAAGTCCATTAGTCCAGCGTTATGGATGAATTGTCTGAAAGAACCACATCCTGCCTTCATACGATGGGAGCCACCACTCCTTTCCTCACCATGAATAGTGGCATTAAAGTCGCTGGCTAGGAGCCACGGAGTCATTACGCTCACTTGAAGCTTAAGCAAATCTTTCCATAACCATTCTCTCATCGTAGGATTTGGGCTACCATAAGCTGCAATGAATAAATAAGAGTTGGGATTAACATTATCTGTAATCAACACATGCATAAATTGTTTATGATTATGGAGCACCCTCAGGTTGACTTCATCCTTCCAAAGTAGCGAAATTCTGCCAGAGAACTCAGATGCTTCAATTCTATGGGAGTTGGGATAGTTTATTTTTCTGATGACCTTATCTGCTAGCATTCTAGAAATTCTTGGCTCCACAAGGACAACAATATGGGGTTTGTACCCATTCAACAAAGAGTGTAGAATATGATGAAATGAGGCAAATGCAGCCCCTTGGCAGTTCCAGGCGAGAATGGAATGATTCATTAGGTGGAAAATCATGGGATAATACTCTCAGATTTATCAGAGGCATAATCGTCTTCCAAGTCTGCCTCAATTGCTTCAGTGAAGGTCATATTGTCATTTGACTTGAAAGAATGCCCCAAGGCCTCTGCTAGAGCTTTGGATAGCTCCTCTAATGGTGCTCTAGGGGTGTTCTTCAATCTGGGCTTTGCCATTTTAAACTTGGTGATGGGTTTGATTCGAGGGTTTTTCGTGGGCTTAGTTTTATCAAGAAGTTTGGAATGTAGGTGTTTCCTCCCCAATCTCGTCGACACATTGGGCTGTAGGGTTGAAGCATTGGGCTATAGCATCTTGGGTAGAACATTGGGCCTGTGTGAGGAAAGCCCAGATGCTTCACTTGGCGAGTTTAAAAGGACAGCTGAGTGGTGGTTTGCGTCGAGTGACGTGGCCTAAAATGATTCAATACATGCAGGGGAATAAAAACAGATAAAGCAGCATCATGTACCTTCATTTTTTTACTTGCCTGCAACAGCGGCAGGTGCTTTGTTGGTATCCGTGACAAGCGGTTTGTCTTCCCTGATTATTGACTTAGCTTTAGCATCCTTCTTGTTTGCTCTCGTGTATGCTGCCTGCGTGCTAATCGATATATGATGCGCCTCAACCTGATAGCTGGAATTTCCTCTTTGATGTTATGTATTGCTGTCAAGAGATGCTAGTAGGTTGAACCTGTTTCCTCCTCCTTCATTAGAATGGGAGGGGAGCTGGGAATCACATCTTGTAACTCTACCAAGGCGACTATTCCGAGGCGTAACTTTCATCCATTCTCCGAACACTTGTCCTTCACTCACCCTTGTCCTTCACTCACCCTTGCATCATGTTCCTTGCCACCAAAGCTTCCGGTAAGGCAATGTGTGTCTGCGGAGGAGTTTGCCAACGGTGGGGGCCGCTTAACTCTAAGAAGGGTGGCTTCCTCAAGATGCCCATAGCACCTGCAACTATAGCAGATGGTTGGTAGGTTTTCATACTCAACAAGCTGAGTCAAACCATCAAGTTTAATTATGGATACCAACGGTTTGGTCAGGTCGAGTTTCACGGCCAACCTTATGTACCTTGCTTTATCAAAGCCTTCCGTGTTGTAGTCTATTTGCAATAACCGATGACTCCACCAATGGCCCTTAAGACACTCTTATGATAGTAATGATATGGCAATCCTGGATGCCTTACCCACCCAAACACCTACCTGATCTCCAAGTTTGTAGAAAAGATGCTTGTTCCCATGGGTGAATTGTTAGATAGTGCCCAAGTACTACGCACGACCCTCCTAGCATCATTCTTTGGTAATTTTCAGCATTTTCTAATTTTACCACATATCGTCCCCTTTCAAGCTCAGTTAGTTTGAAGCCCCCAAATGGCTTCCATAAGTTGCAGATCTTGGAGTGGAGGATATATTGTTAAATGAAGCGCCCTAACAATTTAACAATTACTGCATATTTCAAGCATTGGGACATCAGCTCCTTAATCCTCCAAGTTAATGGAGGATAATAGAGAAGATAATGGAAGGAATGAGACCTTCCAAGTTCACCTCAGCATCACCGTTTTTAATGGTTAGGTGCTTATTTGGCAACATTGTTGCCAAAACAGTACACGTAAGCCGAGACAACTATTTTGAAATCTGTAAAAACCATCTCGAAATCCATAAAAACTATCTTGAAATCCGTAAAACCATCTTGAAATCCACAAAATACCTCAAAATCCGTAAAATCCATTCTCCCAACGGAGTTCCCAAACACACACTAGGTCTTTTTTAGGGGTTGGGTAGTTCCCTAGGAGCTTGCCTTTGAATGAGGCAGTTGCATCTGATAGATGTGCTGGAGGGTTATCTTCAATCATAGGAACTTTGGGTTCCAAGTTATTAGGTGATCGCGGAACCACTAATTCTCCCGTTCCTATGGTCCTTCCGTATTGCTATGTTCCACCATACTAACATCTGAGCTAACATTCTTGTTCATTATCTTAACCTTCGTTGATCTTTCCTCATCAACACAGGGCGGACGTGCTTCATTCAAAGAGAGTTCGGTATCCAGAGCAGCCTCCATTCTCCCCAAGGCAAATCAAACTGAAAACACTAACTAGTTAAAAAGAGCAGCCTCCATATCTCTGGTGATCCCACGGTTTTTTTGACATGGCGTTATTTAGAGATTCAAAAACATCCCACAAGATAACATACAATCGGATAACAAATGTTGCATACACACGCAAAAGTATTCACAAACGACAAAAAACGGTGGCAGATCACAAGTTTGATGAGGATGCATAATTTTGTAATTCGTTGGCGCATAACAAGACAAACCCATTCAAACAAAAAAAAAAAATTTAACAAACTATAGTAGAAAACAAAGCCTAACAGACTTGGGACAGTGAACAACCAAGCTCAAAATCATGGGAAAAAATGTTTTAGAACAAGCTAGACTGATTTGATGGCAACAAAATGTTAACCAAGCACAAGTTAGTTGAAAAAGAACAACTGGACATTGCAAACTTAACAAATTCCACAAAGTAAAACACAATCCTTTAAACGGCATATCTATTTTATAGCATTTGCCTACCATAATAAAAATCTAACACGACATTAAGTGTCTCAAGAAGGCACAACTAAAATTTGTTTCCCAATGGAAAGTAAACTGAATTTTAAACACTTAAAAGCTGCCAATCCTATCTTCCCAGCAACATATAGAACTACTCAAGCACGTTCGCCACGAATCCTTCTAGCCAGCTGGATGTCCTTAGGCATAATAGTGACACGTTTGGCATGGATGGCGCAAAGGTTAGTGTCCTCAAAAAGTCCAACTAGGTATGCCTCAGCTGCTTCTTGCAACGCAAGCACGGCATGGCTCTGGAAACGAAGGTCAGTCTGCCAACACAGACCATAGCTATCGTCATTATCTTCTAAAAACACTACTTAAAAAGAAGAAAGCTAACGAGAAATATTGACAATACCTTGAAGTCTTGAGCAATTTCACGAACAAGCCTCTGGAATGGGAGTTTCCTGATCAAGAGCTCAGTACTTTTCTGGTACTTCCTAATCTCACTGTCATCACGAAAAAAGAACAATTCAGAATTATGCAAGACAGCAAAAACTAAAATAGAACGCCATATTTTCACCAAATATGCAATTGGGTGCGTGTCCGTCCACACATGAATACACAAGCGAAAACTCACCGAAGAGCAACTGTTCCAGGACGATAACGGTGAGGTTTCTTGACACCACCAGTAGTTGGTGCCGACTTCCGAGCAGCCTGAAATCAAATAACAGAACGGTAAAGAAAAGTGTAAGCGAATATGTAAATTTTCGGAAAAATCTACAATGAAGCAAATGACTAAAAACAAACCTTCGTAGCAAGTTGCTTTCTGGGTGCCTTTCCACCAGTTGACTTGCGAGCAGTTTGCTTTGTACGGGCCATCTATATCAAATAGAGACGAAAAACTTTGAAATTATTAAACTAGTAACAATGGAAACCAACCAAACCAGTCCAAGTACGCAGACGATACTCGATTCAACAAAAGGCGGATATCAATACACCCAAGAAACCCGAAAATTAAAGCTCCAGGCCCAACCGAAGGACAAATGATTGAGGAGCCATAGGATAGAAGTACTACCAGAAAGGAAGGGGCAAGTAAGAAAAGAAACCAAAACCACAAGGCATTGACTCAAGCAATCTAAGTCTAAAAACAGCAATTACCGAATACAAATAAATTATCACTGCTGAAATAAAGAACAGACTCGAGCGCTCAACTGCCTAATGCAAGTTATAACATCTAGGAACATCTACGACGAAGATGATCAGACCAACATTAAAAACCGCAAAATTTCTGGGAACATCTACGACGGAGATAATGAGACTAGAGGCGATTGACGGAACAATTCAGCTAACATAATCGAAGAACGTACAAAACTTCTTCAACTTAATTACAAAATAAGGGCACTAATGATTCAATTTCCACTAAAACAACTCGAGAACATCGCTAATACAACCCTTTAACTAACCCTAATTTTCTTAATCCCAGGAGAAATCTCACCTCAAGCGTGTCTTCTCTTTCTCTCTTCCTACCTTGTTCGCTGAGTCGATCACTAAGAAGAATCCAAAGTTCCCAACGGCCAGTTAACGATGGGCTATTAATAGCGCACCAACAAAGCCTATAGAATGATCGGACGGATATCAATCATTATCCGAGTGTTTTATTCATGAGGAATCCAACGGTTACTACAGTCATTTTCTGTGTTTTCTGAAGTTAAATATACGGCTGCGATTTCATTAAAGAGATAAGACACGGATCGTGATTTAGGATTGCTCGTTTTTTATTGGTTATTGCATTGACAGTTTTTAAAATCGGCAAAATCGTTATTCTTTTATCTTTTATTTTGCCAGCTGTTAGTTCAATTATCTATATATTATCTTTATTGACTATATTTATATCCGCTATCAATATACGATTATTTATGTATTATATCTTTATAAACACTAAAATCGGTGGGAAAAAACACGCAAATATTATATGGTATTCGTAAGTTTAGAATATCTCATCTCTAACTGGATAAATTATAGATAAAACCACTTTGGGATGAGTTTGTTTTTTTAATAAAAACTAATGATTAATTTTGACGAGGATATAATGTAATTTCTTAATGGTACGAAAACATAATATTTATCTTTTATAAATTACTTTAGAGGCTCTGTTTGGATAGCTCGTTGGGAAAACGGACACAGATTCCGAAGTAGTTTATGTAAGAGAAAAAGTGTCTCGATAAACGCACCCGTTGTGCAAACGAACTTACCAAACGGAGCTAATAACGGTTTCAACGATTTTAATTAGCGCAAAAGAGACTGTGAATCCTATAATCTACCGATAAAATGATTGATACATTTTGGGATTTCGCATAAAATGTTTGTTACAAATCCATTCTTAAATTTAGGTTTGATTCTAAAACTAAGATTTTGCTCAAGCAAAAAAAATTTTTCAAAAATTATTTTGGTTACAAAACCTCGATTTGAAACTTAAGCTTTTTCTTTCCTTATTTTTCCTTCTTTCTCTTTCATCTTCCCTACATTTTCTTTCTTTCTATTTTTTCTTTCCTACTTTTTCTTTATTCCATTTCTTCTCTCTTACTTTTCATTCTTCTCTTTCTTTTTTCTTACTTTTCATTCTCTCTCCCTTTTCTTAATCACTTTTTTATCTCAGAATCCGTACAAACTAACAACTTTTCATTTCAAAGGTTCCACTTCATCAGCAAAACTATATGTTTTACTTCATCAGCAAAACTATAGATATTTCCAGTATCACATCCAAACAACCAAACAAGCTCAAAATCTAATATTGTAACGGTGCTTCAGATATCGAAATCATGTTAATATTATAGTATCAGTAGTGAGATCTGATCGAGGTTTCTAATGGCGAATACAAACATGCCTACACAATTGAATTGTGATTTTATTGCTCTTGGCTAACAATTATAACCCAACTAAGTTTTGGTAAGGTACCAAAATCAAAATAGCCCGCTCTTTATTTTAAAAAAAATAGGCTTCGATAAATGACCAACACATCTGGAAATTCCAGACTACACAATGGCAAGCATGGCAGCTCAATCCACAATTCACACTTCATGACGATGTAGACCTCTTTAGAAAGCCCAAAGACAATCTTACGCTTCTTCATTAAACCATTCACACTTTTAGCTTATATAGCACACAATCACTACAGTAAAATAATTCAGACTTCAACCTCAGCACATGATTCCCCGTAACCATCGTCAATAAATCATCTAAGTCAAATTATTCAGATAAATGGCCAAAATTGAAAATAAGCTACAAATTCCAAAGTAAGCCTTAGTCAAGTTTCGGAAAGTGGGTTTTCACCAAGCTACACTAAGATTAGATGGCAACAAAATGTTAACCAAATACAATTTAGCGCAGCTGCAGACATGAATAAGGACTTCTAGCACATCTACCAAGTTCTAAAAACAATAAGCAAAACAAGATCCTATAACCATTGTATCTTCTTCACAGTAATTGCCTATCATAATTCAAACAGTGAATTTGTTTCACACAAGGCACAACTAAAATTTGTTTCAACTAAATATAAACGACAAATAAACACTACGCAGCTGTCCATCCTATCTTCACAACTACTAGCAGAATAAATCAAGCACGCTCCCCACGGATCCTTCTAGCCAGCTGAATATCCTTGGGCATAATTGTCACTCGCTTAGCATGAATAGCGCAGAGGTTAGTGTCCTCGAACAGTCCAACCAGGTACGCTTCTGCAGCTTCTTACAATGCAAGCACGGCATGACTCTGGAAACGAAGGTCAGTCTGCCAAAAAGAACAAAACCGTCAATATCTTCTAATGGAGGCCCCGCATTTAAAAACAAACACCAGTAAGAAATAGTCACCATACCTTGAAGTCTTGAGCAATTTCACGAACAAGCCTCTGGAAGGGGAGTTTCCTGATCAAAAGCTCAGTACTTTTCTGGTATTTCCTAATTTCACTGTCACCACAAAAATAACAACTGTCGTTAGCCCACTAAAGATACCAAACTAAGAACAAAATTAACAATTCAAAAACTCACTAACTCACCGAAGAGCAACCGTTCCAGGGCGATAGCGATGGGGTTTCTTGACACCACCAGTGGTTGGTGCAGACTTTCGCGCAGCCTAAAACCATTATGACTCGTTGGATGAGAAAAGTTCATAAACAACTCGTGAGGCCTACTTGACAATTCCTAAATAATAATATTAATGTTACCAAACCTTAGTGGCTAGTTGCTTCCTGGGAGCCTTTCCACCGGTAGACTTACGAGCAGTTTGCTTAGTACGGGCCATCTGGATGAAATACAATCATTGTATCGAACTAAGTTAAATTCCAACAGAAACTCTTCATAGAAGTACAGAAGATTACCGCTAGCGAGAGAGAGAAACGCCACAACAGCAAATAAAGTAAGACAAAACCAACCATTATAGAAACTAGAGAAGCAGCACATCAAATCATAAAGGAAAGAGAAAACAATCAAGAGAAAAAGGAATAGGAACGAGCGGCAATAACAAGTATCCATAGACTCACACGCCAACACAATCACAGAATACAAAGTAGGACGGATCTCGTTTAACCTTTGAAATTGATTAATGATGTTTCATCCTTTCGCCAACAAAATTCCATCAGATTAAGCTCATTCAGGGCATATTACCAGAATATAGCAGAAGATAAAAAAAACTGGCACGATTCCTAGGGACGCATAAGAGAAATAAATGAGAAGATAAACGATTGAGCAATGACATTTAAAACGTTCTACCAATTAACCTAACCCACATAAGATCCACACGCAGATCTCTTCAACGAAATTCCAAAATTGAACCACTCAACAATCAATTACCATAAAAAGAATTCCTAAAACTCTGGCCAAACAACGATAAACTCAAACCCTAATTTCCTAAACCACAGAAGTAATCTTACCTCGTGCAACGCAAGCTACTTCCCTCTCAGTTCCCTGCTGCGTTTTTCGCTTTATGTTTTTTCAAAGAATCAAGAAGTTAGAACGGGTGAAACCTGACGAGCTATAAATAGCGTGCTATAGGTGGGCTGGAATGATCTGACGGATGGAAATCAATATCCGTGTGTTTTCTATATCAGGAATCGGACGGTTGCTACAGTGCTTTTCTGTGTTTTCTGAAGTTAAGTATACGGTTGCGATTTCATTAGACGGATGAGACACGGATTGTGCTAATTGTTGCTCGCTTCCCGTTGGGTTGCTTCCATTGTCGCATTTTGAATTGGCAAAGATATTGTTATTTACTATATATTATGTTATAAATATAATTATAAAGTATAAATTATAAATTGCATAATAATCTGCATTGACTTTTGATTAGGGTAAATTATTGCGGCGGCAAACAACACAGGAATTATATATATATATATATAGATATCTTTTCTTTCTCTTTTGCTGGGCTTGAGCTAATGCATGAGGTCCTGAAGCCCAGTACAGGAAAAGTACACTTCACCGTCTGAATTATTCTGATAAAGGAGCCCTGATTAACCCAGTTCATGTAGAAGCTAAATATATTATCTGTTTAGAAATATGGTAGAGAGGCACTTTTAAGTAAGTCAAAATAAATATATGAAGAAAATTATCTCATTTTACAGAAAAACGCTGTTGAACATGAATTTAATTTTTTCAAATGTTCTAGCAAACAAGCCAATATTCCATTCAACTGTCTGCAACAGATTCGGTTCGTTGCATTTCTGATCATTGATCTCAGGTTATCAAATTCAAAACATGAATGGTCAGTACTTCAAAGAAGGGGCTGGGCAAGGGGCCTGTAACTAGGGTTGGGAATACGGCCAACCCTTAAACCCTATTCTCTGGTGGGGGTTAGGGTTCCCCAACCCAAGCCCGCCAACCTATTTTTTTTATTTTTTATTTTTATAAAAATAATTTTTTATATAAGATTGCATATTTTTATGATTCTCTTTCCAATTCTATCAATAATTATTCAATAATTTCCTAAAAATACAATTTAATATTACTTTTTCTTTTGTAAAAAAATATTGGGATTAAAAAAAAGAAAAACAAGAATATAAAATAATTTTTTAAAAAAATAAAAAATGCGGGTTAGGCCAGCTGACCCGCCAACCAACAAGCTCAACTCACCTAACCCGCGAGATGCATTTGACGGGCTGATTCCTGGCGGGTACCTGTAACCACACACACTTTTGCCCTTGAAATTTTTCAGCTTCTCAAATATTTTTTTTCCATATTTAATCATTATATCTACTAAATTTTGATTTTATATGACCATAAAATGGCACTCCTTATATCCTTAATGTACAACTTCGTCGAGGATTTAACTTCAGTTTTAAATGCAACACTCATTTATCGTATTCATCATTTCATATATCTACTAAATTTTGATTTTATATGACCATAAAATGGCACTCCTTATATCCTTAATGTACAACTTCGTCGAGGATTTAACTTCAGTTTTAAATGCAACACTCATTTATCGTATTCATCATTTCATATATCTACTAAATTTTGATTTTATATGACCATAAAATGGCACTCCTTATATCCTTAATGTACAACTTCGTCGAGGATTTAACTTCAGTTTTAAATGCAACACTCATTTATCGTATTCATCATTTCATATATCTACTAAATTTTGATTTTATATGACCATAAAATGGCACTCCTTATATCCTTAATGTACAACTTCGTCGAGGATTTAACTTCAGTTTTAAATGCAACACTCATTTATCGTATTCATCATTTCATATATCTACTAAATTTTGATTTTATATGACCATAAAATGGCACTCCTTATATCCTTAATGTACAACTTCGTCGAGGATTTAACTTCAGTTTTAAATGCAACACTCATTTATCGTATTCATCATTTCATATATCTACTAAATTTTGATTTTATATGACCATAAAATGGCACTCCTTATATCCTTAATGTACAACTTCGTCGAGGATTTAACTTCAGTTTTAAATGCAACACTCATTTATCGTATTCATCATTTCCATTCCAAGCTACCCCAATTAATACTCCTTTAACAAGGCATATAAGAATATTTTAGGAAAAACATATATTCATTAGAATTAACTTGACTACATTTTTAATACAATCAAATTAGTTGAACAATTAAAAATAAAAAATAAAAAAATGCTATCATTTTATCTGCGTAAAATATCAAAATGTCACCCCTCAATGCCATTAAATGTGCTTTTTACCAAGTGACCTGCCTCTAATGCCCCACTCCCTGATGGCCTAGTTTGAGCTCACACCAACTAATCACCATCGCCATCATCAATCAATGGCAAATAAACTATTGTGACTCAGGGCAATGGAAAACAAATGCGAAACTCAGGGCTTAGTTTTCAAAATTGCGCCATTTTATATTCTACTCTTCAAATGTAATAGATAGCCAGAATGAACTAAATGACAAAATAATTTACATCACCGAATACATTCTTTACCATCCAATGCCAAGGTGAAAGTCATTGTTCATTACATTTCTTTCTTTCTTCCTTCAATGTTGTTTCTGTGCCTCCGATTCTGCTCAAAAATGGGTGAAAATAAAACCTTCCTGACATCTACATTGGTATGAACAGAGATACGTGTAATTTGAAACTAAATATTAGCTTGCCAAGCCCAAACACAAAAAAAAACTCACCAGGCACCTACCCAATACCAACTATTACAAGTAGTATAAACCACCAACAAATACAGCATAGACCGATGAAGCAGAGGAATCGAACTTAAATTGACACAACCATGGCCAACAAGTTGGTCTGCATAGTGCCAGCCAAAGACCCACCAAGAATTTCCTGTGTTGAGGAACAAAAAAGTCCACCTGTATTCTTTATTTTATTTTTTTGTCAATCTTCCCTGTTAAGCTGAAAATCCTTGGATCCCCTGCCCAAAGTATGAAATTATGAATTTTTTTAACTTAAAGCTTCCTAATCTTACGTATCACTAAAGCGAAAGGAGTCAGCCACATCAAAGTGTGTAGCAATTTGAACGACAGCAGTACGAACAGCTCCAGCACCTGGGGCAACAGGTGTGGGCAGGTGAGGCAAGCAAAGCGGCAGATACTGCTCACCTTCCTCGGGCGGGCAGTAAAAAGAGATTGCCGACCGGCAGAAGATGAATCTGTAGATAACACACATCACAACCAAGTTCGATCAGTTTGCCAGCACATGAAATAGTCAAAATTGAATTTTCAAAAATAAAAAACAAATATATCTACTATTCCACCAGAAATTTAAAACGTTACCTTAAAATGATCCGCCGCAAAAATGGATCAGCTATAATTTGAGCCCATACTAAATCCAGGCTAGTAGTTGATGAGCACAGAATTATTTCCCACTCAGCAAAGGCGTTAGCAAGAATGTTTTCCGCTTGGTCATATACATCCTAATGTTAACACAGTAATGAGTATGCCAGGAATCAAGATGCTCTAAGACACATCAAGCACTACACAGATTAACCAACCTTATCAACCTCACTGGGGGATAGGCCAACCATCTGGCAAAATGCAGACAAAGGAGCAGTCAAGAAGAAGGTAAACTGGTTTCCATTATGTAAAGTCGCATCAGAAGGATTCTTAAAAACTGGCATCAAAGGTGAAAGAAACAGAGCAGCTGTCTCCCCCCTTTCGGCACCATATAAAACCTGCAATCAATTATGTCTATCAGGATAACTCTGCATGGCATTCTTCAAAAATAAACAAAGGACCAACAATACATCAGGACTTGACATACTAGTGCATGGACCAACGATACATTTGGACCCCCAACCTCAAAAAGAAAAAAGAAAAAGTATGCAAAATAGTCTAACTTAATGTCCAAGATATACTAGCTCCACCGAGATGATTATGTTGAAAGCATCCCTCACCCCTAATCCAGAAAGCTGCCGCTTTGACATTCTGACAGTTGACCAGTTGTAATTTAGACAGGAATTTAGACAAAAACATTTAATTCAAGGATCTTTCTATTTCGCTCCTCCAACTCTGTCGTGAGAGAAATATCTATGAAAATCAGCATGGCAGGGTTCTCAAAACATAATGTCTAAGAATTCATCTGAAATATCACGACAAAACCTATCATAGACAGAAAAGGAAATAACTGCAAAATTTATTGTCTTTTGAAAAAAGGGAAGATTACTCAAAGGTTCCAGGTAAGATAAATTAAATACACGGAGGAGCCAAAAAATGATATTTACGACTCAAACTCCCATAGTTACAAATTATATTCAACAATATACGTCAATAAATCAAACTTCCACATTTACAAGTTGAGTTTGTCATTTAAAAGTCAAATTTGTAAAACACGTAAAAAATTAAATTTCTTGAGACCTCTCTGTATTTAACTTTCTTACCTAGGACCTATAGGTAATTTTCCCTTTGAAAAATTAAAAATCAAATTCAAGAAATATCAAGAATAACACAACCCAACAAATTCCCCCAGCAAGTCTTGCACAAGTTTTGACAAACCTGCCTTGAATGCATGGCTGTTATCACTATCAATAATGAAGAAAAGAGGTTTGCGGGTGAAAGGAATAAGATCGCCAGGGTAAAGATTGTTTGAACCTGATAATTCAAGAAAGAAGCAGAAGTAAGTGG
>JANTPZ010137608.1:0-21223 GCA_025593235.1 Vachellia pachyceras
AGTTAAATTGCACCTTTGAATTATGTGTGTCTCCATTTATTTCTCTTATTAATGTGTTTATGATTCCAAGACATGATGTGAAGTACTGTTAAGCCTTTATGAATTATGAAATATGACATATTTCGTATTGCAAACCATTATCAATGTTTATTGTACTTAATTAAATGTGTCAGCATTGTACACCTTTTTATAAGTGGGAGCTTTTTGGCTAATGATTGACAAGTGCTTATATAATTCCTGAAAGAAAATAATGTAGTCACTAGTGTTTGTGTGATGGGAGGTACAAACTATTCTTCTGATCGTAAATCTAGCGATGAAGTTATCTACTTGTCAAGAATTATATAAGCACAAGACATTGTATACTGTGATGTGCTATATATATATGTAACTAGAAACTTAGCATTGTAGAAAACATTTTGTTAACATGATAACTTGTCACATCAGACTTGAAAATGGCAACAAAAGGTATTATTGCCGAATTGAACAAAGGGGATAAGCTGAACAGTGACAACTGGTACATTTGGCACCGGAAAGTGCAGTATATATTGGAAGAACAAGAGGCCCTTGAGCCACTTACCACCGTTCTGGTGGAACCTGAAGCTGGGACTTCAGCCCATCATAGGAGGAACCTGGAATCATACCAGGCATGGAAAAAGAAAAACAGCATTACAAGAATCACCTTGTTGAGCACAATGGAAAATGACCTAATGTGCCAGTATGAGAAGCATCCAACTGCACACGCCATGTGGGCGGCCCTGAGGGAAAGGTCTGGTGGAACTTCAACCACTAAACTCAGGAGGCCAACAATCAAGTTTGACACATACAAGCTTTGGGGTAATACACCCATGAAGCAACACCTGCGAGATATGTCAAACATGATTAGGAAACTCTACGAAGCTGGACACGCATTGACTGATGAATAGCAGTTACAGGCTATAATCAGGTCACTTCCACATAGCTGGGAACACATGAAGGTAAACTTGACTCATAATGACAGTGTCATCACTTTCGATGATGTTGTAAAGCACATTAAGCTGGAAGAAGAACGCCTGGAAGCTTACAAGTCTTCTGGGCATGCCTATTACACTGAGAAAGCAGGTCCTTCCAATACCAAGACCAATTTCAAGAAGGCCAAGAAATTTCACGGAAAGGGTAGGAAGGAAGCCCCTAAATTCAAAAGGGATAAAAAGCACTTCAAGAAGAAGGGCAATAAAGGCAACAAGAAGAAAATTGATCTGAATAAGATCAAATGCTATGCCTGTCAGAAGATGGGTCACTTCACAAGGGATTGCCCTGAGCGGAATGATCGTGGAAAGGTACTGGTGAATTATGTGAATTCACACATTTCTTATGTTGCAAGTACTTCATTTCTGACTGAACCTATATCTTCTTCTTGGATTCTTGATTCAGGCTCAACAAACCATGTAACAAAGAATCGAGAGTCCTTTGTGAATTACTGTCGGTTGCCGCATCATTGCAAGTGGCTTTATGTTGGCAATAATGCAAGGATCGAGGTCAAAGGCATAGGTATGTGCAAGCTAGCTATACGTGGTGGAAAGACCTTAATCTTGTACGATGTGCTTCATACACAGGACATTCGATGGAATTTAGTTTCTGTACTGTGTCTCTTAAATTATGGATTTGACGTGAAATTTCATGGCAAGGTTGTAGACATTTTTAGCAACAAGACCTTTTATGGTTCGGCTTTCGTTTCAGGAAAATTCTCTGTAATGGATGTTATTGGTGATTTTAATTTGCATGACTGTTTTGTTGGTTCTTCAAATACAACTGTTGATATGAATGTGTGGCATGCTAGACTAGGGCACATAAGCCAGAATTGAATGATAAAACTGGTAAAGGAAGGCTTGCTGGGTGAAATTCCAAACATGGAAATGTCTTTATGTGAAAATTGCTTAGCCGGTAAAGCAACTAGAAAACCTTTCGGTACAGGAACTAGAGCTGAAAATCCATTAGACTTAGTCCACTCTGATATATGCGGTCCCATGAGTGTGAGGGCAAGGCATGGAGCTTAGTACTTCATTACCTGTACTGATGACTTTTCACGATATGGTCAAGTCTATTTGATCTCACATAAGTCTAAAGCACTGGAATGTTTTAGACAATATATGAACAAAGTAGAAAATCAAATAGAACATAAAATTAAAGTATTATGTACCGACCGAGGTCATGAATACTTATCCGATCAGTTTAAACAGCTCTGTGAAGAGAAAGGGATAATTAGACAGCTAACTATCCCTGGCACCCCACAACAAAATGGTGTGTTAGAAAGAAGAAATAGAACTCTTCTAGACATGGTTAGGTCAATGATGGCTCAAGCAAGCTTACCTATTTCATATTGGGGCGATGCTTTATTAACAGCGGCCTTTATACTTAATCGTGTACCCTCAAAAGTAGTCAGTTCCACACCCTATGAATTGTGGATGAAACGCAAGCCCGATTTAAATATCTTAAGACCATGGGGGTCGGCTGCATACATTCACGACAATTCCCACAGGTATGGGAAGTTGGGTCCAAGAGGAAAGAAATGTATCTTTATAAGGTACTCAAAGGAATCCAAAGGATACGTCTTCATTGGGGAAAATGAAGATGGAATAGTAACTGAAATTGAATCAAGGGATACTGCATTTTTGGAAAGTGAATTTCCTAGCAGAGGAGAAATAGATTGAACAGTATCTCTTTATGAGAGAGAAGAACAAGGTAGTACAGATAGATCTAATGATCTCCAGCCGTCTCAATATATTGATCTGAGTGGGAGATCAGAAGGCTCAGAAGGTCTTTACCAAGATCGAGACAGAAGAAATGAAAGAGACAAGAGGTTCTACAAGAAGGAGTGATAGGGGAAACGTACCTAGGAAGCGCTTCCTAATAGAGGAGGAAGCACTCATGGTCACCTCGGATAAAGATGATGAGCCACGTTCTGTACATGAAGCCTTGACATGCCCTGCCAAGAATGAATGGAGTAAGGCAATGGAAGAAGAGATTGATTCAATGAGAAAGAATCAAGTCTGGTAACTCGTTGATCTACCAAAAGGTCGAAAGGCCATTGGGAACAAGTGGATTCTCAAGATAAAAAGAAAAGCGGATAGATCAATTGACAAATACAAGGCACGTCTGTAGCAAAGGGGTGCACACAATAGGAAGGCTAATTCAATAAGGCTAATTCTGGCACACAATAGGAAGGCTAATTCAATAAGGCTAATACAAGACACATTCTCACCTGTTGTACGCTTTAATTCAATAAGGCTAATTCTGGCAATAGTAAATAGTTTAGATTTGGAGTTACATCAAATGGATGTGAAAACTGCGTTTCTAAACGGAGACCTGGATGAAGAAATCTATATGGAACAACTGATAGGTTTCATAAGGAAAGGTTTAGAGAGCAAAGTTTGTAAGCTCTGAAGGTCCATTTATGGATTGAAACAATCATCCAGACAATGGTATTTGAGGTTTCACAAGGTGATAACCTCATATGATTTTAAGATGATTGAAGAAGACCACTGCGTCTACGTCAAGCGGTTTGATGATAACTTTGTGATGTTGTCATTATATGTAGACGACATACTGCTGGCCGAAAATAGCCTAACTTCGATCTTAGCCGTTAAAGAATGGCTGTCGTCGAACTTTAAGATGAAAAACAAGGGAGAATCAGAGTACGTACTTGGAGTTAAAATCCAAAGGGATTGTTCAAAAAGAGTTCTATCTCTTTCACAGGAGAATTATATTAAGAAAATTCTTGAGTATTTCAACATGAGTGACTGCAATCCCTTAGACACCCCAATAGCTACTGGAATTAGCTTGAATCTTGAAATGTGTCCCAAGACTGAATCAGCCAAGAGAAGAATGGAAAAAGTTCCTTACGCTAGTGCTGTTGGAAGTCTAATGTATTCAATGATATGTACAAGGCCAGATATTTGCTTCGCAGTTGGACTTGTGAGTAGGTTCCATTAAATCCTGGGGAACAGCATTGGAAAGCTGTGAAAAGGATACTGTGATATTTAAAAGGCACATCAGATTATGCACTAACTTATCAAGGAAGCGATCTACAGCTCGTTGGATACTCTGATGCTGATGTAGGCGAAGACGAAGTTGAACGAAGGTCAACTTGAGGTTACACTTTCTTGCTAAATAATGGCGCCATAAGCTGGAGCAGCAAGAAGCAGACATGCATAGCCCTACATTCCATGGAAGCTGAGTTTGTGGCCTGCACTGCGGTAGTGTAGGAGGCTATATGGCTAAAGAGATTCATCGAACACCTTGGATTTGGGAATGAGAGTGCAAATCCTATGTTGATATACTGCGACAACACTGCAGCCGTAGCCTACACGAAAGACCCAAAATATCATAGCAAGATAAAGCATATTGATATTAAGTATAATTTTGTGAGAGATTATGTAGCACAGAAAGTGATCAATGTACAACACATATCGACCAAGAGTATGGTCGCAGATCCCTTGACTAAACCAATAGCTAGAGAGGTGTTTGAGAAACATGTAAAGGCTATTGGTATGTGCAAAATGTAATGTTACAGACACTATGTATTGAATTTATAATTGAAGTATGCAATTATTCATCATTGATTTATGTGTCTATGTACAAGTATACAATGTCTAGTATGTCGTACAGGCATGTGAGGTAAGCTCTCTCACACGAGCTACCGCCTTGATACTCAGGAGGAGTATGCAAAGATGAGACACTTTATTCACTAGTAAGGCAGCATGAATGCTGATATGGTAGAGAAGAAATATAAATTGTGTCGCCTCGGCAACTGTGTAGCATGTTGGGATGAGATCTAATGTATATAACTATAAAACATGGATCGAATCATGGGAACCCACTCCCATGATGCCTGTTACCAGACAACAAATTCTTCAATACTGAGGTCATATGAGAATGAGACATAGAAGAATTTGGGTTTAGATGTTGAGAACATCTAGACTAAAAGTCTGTACATTGTTGATAGTAAGTATTAAAATGACGTACGCTCTTATAGTAGAAGAGAAACACCGTAGCATGTGATTCATACCATATGTGTTATAGAACCGTAAAAGGGAAGCAAGTGAATGGATCCCTGATTCGTTACTGTGTGAGTATTTCTACTTATGTCCTTCAACTTTGACATTATCATGGAGGTATACTTCAATGACTGCTACCTTAACGTACATCCTACTATCATGATGGATGCGATACAAGGTACTATGTTAGGAAAGCGGTTGACGTATATCAAAATGATATATGGGCAAAAGGAAGATTACCTGATAAATACACAACTATGCTAGTGTCTGTGACATGTCCCTTATAATATCAACTTGGAGATTTCATAAGTGTGGACACCACGCATACGAGAAAGACGATCTAAGTTTTATGTTGACTTGGGAGGGATTAGATTCATCAAAGTGAAAGTGTATTTTGGTTAAATCTAGGACATATGAGGCATAATAACCAGATTCAAGCTAGATAAAGAAAGATTGTCTTGTGCTAGTCCTGTGAAAGGGATTTCTAATACAAACATCTAAAAGATGTCATTCCCATGCGGTCACGGCAAAACACCTAGTATGAAAGGAAGAAGAGAGAAGGATGAGGCCCACGTCTCGTAATCCACCAAGTGTGATGGGAGATGTTGGAATATAGGCCACCCTTGATGGATTAGGCCCAAGTCCCTCATTTCTGCCTATCAGAGAATCCTCTCATCTCCTCTCCTCTTGCCTTCGGTGCTTTTATTGTGTCTTGTGTTTGGATCAACCATTGTGATCTGAATTCTACGTGGGTATCTGCAGATTTGTAATTCGGCATCTCCAGGTACCAAAATCCTTCAATTCAGATCCCTCATTTCTGCCTCCGTTTTTGTCCATGAATTTGTTTTTTCTTCTGGGGATTTTTTTACATATTTGAATCCTCAAATTTTAGATCTCTCTTTATTATTAGACTATAAAAAAGATCGTATTAGTAATGATTATTTTATGTATTTGTAACGGTTTTAACCCATAAATTTTGGGTCTCACACAACAAATTTAGTCTACAATAAATTTCAAAATTAAAGTTAGTAAACTAATCATCAAACAAAAATAATTTTATTTACAAAAATATATACAAATTTTAGTTTAGTAGCGGTTTGTCGCAACCACTACTAATGTAACAAATTTTCATTTTTGCAGCGGTTCCTTTGTAAATAACCATTGTAAAATGTGATGTAAAATATAGCATGCCTCCTCCGTAATTTGTGAAGTTTAGTAGCAGTTTATGCAACAACTACTAATGTTGAAGCAGCTGGTGACATTCCAGTCTGTAGCGGTTCGTCTGTGCACAACCACTGCAAAATGAGTTGCAAACATTGCATGTGCCCTCGGAAACATGCGCAGTTTAGTTAGGTTTTATAAAATTGCTACAAATGTCGCTCTAGCTAGCGACATTTTGGTTTTGCAACGGTTTCTCTATATAATAAGCTATAGTATTGGTGTATCGTTCTTACCAAATCGTATGAACCAATTTCTATTTTTGTAGCGGTTAGGAACCACAACTAACGCCATACCCTCATTTTTGTTGCAATTTTGTAGCGCTTCAATAAAGAACTGCTACAAATTGAGTTATTTAGTAACGGTTTACAAAACCGTTACAATATAACCGCTATTGATGGTACTATTTTTTTGTAGTGTTATAGTTTCCATTTGTGTGCTATCTGTTTTCATGATTACTCTATCTGATCCTATCATTGACTTCCTCTATCTATGTTATTCTTGTTTTGGAATTAAGTAGATGTAATAGCCATCATTACAAACTCCTTTTGTTGTCCGAAGCTTTTGAATTTGAATCACATTATTTGGGGGATATGAATGCATAAGATCCGTAAATATGCATGCCGTCTTTTGATGATGAGCCTCGCAAATATGTTAATGCTCATTATAAATAGGGTAACGTAGTATTTTTGCACAGAAGTATACATGTTGTAGCACTAAATATCTAGAAGTTTTTTGGGACCAAATTTTCCCATAAGTTTATAAATAGGGCAACAGATGCTCTACCAACTGTTTTCCACGTTGCATACATGGTCACGTCAGCTTCCACGTCATTTCATGTGGAAGGAGATATATCAGAAAGAAGTTTAACTTTCTAAACCACACCTAGGATGTATGATTTTAAAAAAGTTAAGGAAATATGAGAGAAATGGGTTTGCATGTTGTGAGAACTGAAGTTGAGGAGGGAAGAGTAGGGCTACTCCTATAGGCTTGCAGTAAGATTTGAAATTAAAGATAAGCATGGGCGACTCCACAGGTTCTTTCGTATTTCTTGTTTTATCAACAGGGAGGAGGATGTGTTTTTTTCAATGGCATGATGATGAAATGGGTGAGAGATCCATTGTTGTGATCAATAAATTGCTTGTCCATGTTGATATATTGTATGATAAGAATTTGAGGCTGAGAAGAGGAGATGAGGGAAAAGAATTGCGGGGTGATGTTGTAGCTAAGTTAGCTAGCAAATTGCAAAGATGAAGAATATGAAAGGAGATGGAGGATTGCATTATATGCATTGGTCCTCACATGGGTGTATATGGTTTCTTTGCTATGTTGTAAATGATGCATAAGTTGTGGTTGAAATGGTCTTTACAAGGAAATGCTTAAGTTAGCTTTCTAAAGTCACTTTTACTCAGTAATTGAAATGATCGATAATGAGTTGTAGTGGTTGGACTATGTGAGATCGTAGTAGTGGTAGTAGCAGTACAATTGTATGTAAGGACTTTTTTTGTTGTTTAGAAGGTTAAGTTTTTAAACCGCACATAGGAAGAGCAGCTTAGAAAGTCACAATAACCCATTAGGATTTGTTGAAGATGTGCATGTCATTTAGATGGAAAAATGACACATTCGAATGAGTTCATGCAACATTACTTCGTAAGGTGCTTTTTCATTGGACTTTATAAACTGTATCAGTTGACTGCGGTTTAGAAATTTATGCTTCTAAACTGCATAGAGTATGTTCAGTATAGACATTTATGTTTCTAAACCGCATAAAGCATGTTCAGTTTAGAAAGTTAAGTTTCTAAACCACACTGAGAAAGAGCGGTTTAGAAAGTTAAGTCACATCTCAAACTTAGATTGGTATGAGTGATTCACATTCAAAAAATTTGAATAGTGGTTTAGGAAGAGCAGTTTACATTCAAATGTCTTTTAAAAAATTTGAAAATACTCGTATCACAATAACTGAAATAGACATGATTTAGTTGAATGGAACAATGGGCAATCAAATGTGTCTTCAACTTGTTATTGTTACACAGCAAATCAAACATTTCATTCGAATGCAATATTTACTCATTTGAATGAAATATACCAATAACTTAATTATTAGTCAATATTAACTTTCATTTTGCAATCTTTACTTTAAATGAGGGGCAACAATTGTTTAATAGCAATATGCAATTTGCTTATATTTTTAAATAACCAATTGTTTAACAAATGCACCAACAATATACATTACATAACATGTCTATTTCAATCTTTATGTTGTTACATTTAATGTTAGCCTAATTGATATACATTATATAAACATGTAGCAAAATATAATGACATTTAATTTACATTGATGATGATAATTGAGCAAACGATATACTAGTCCAATTTTTCCTTCTCATCTACCTTCGCTTCCTCCATACTTTCTTTACCAATATCAGTGAGAACTTGGTCAATGATGAGATCGGTTTGATAGATCAGTAAAGAGGCAGGAGTTGGTAGAGGTGACCTAGGTGTTGCCACTGGAGAAGATGGTGTCGAATTATGAGAGGGAGATGTATGACCTGAAGAAATAGGTAGAGAAGGTAGTTTCAGAGGTATGTCATAGGTGAAGGGAAAAAGCACAGGATCAATTTCAATAGGATGGAATCAGATAAGCTCAAATATAGGTTGTGAAGGCTGAGATAGAGGTGATGGTTGAACGGAGGGCTGTGGTATGTGTAACACTCCTTATTTTCCCCTATAAATATCATATTAGATCACTATTGAATCACTTTAGGGCCTTGGATAACTCAAATTGACCAAAGAAGTGAACTTGAAAATTTTCAAAAACATGTTACTGTTTATTTGGTCAATTTCCAAATTTCTGGCTCAACTTTAAAAATCATAAATAATTTTAGAAAAATCAAAATTGAGTGGTTCAAGTTTCTATTTGAAGCTTACAAAGTGATCTATAGGATACACACGGGTTCCAAAGCTTACCCAATTGATACAATTTAATCCGTAAAAATGCACTGTTCATTTAGTAACTTTCCAGTTTTCCAGATTGATCACTTAACTTTGGAAAATCCATAACTCTTGATCTATACATCCAAATTTAGAACACTTTAGCTCATTTTAAAGCGTGTAGTATTTAACTAGAAAGTTTCAAGTCATTTGGGCCTTGTTTGCCATTTTTTTATCGCTATTCCAAAAAAGGGCAGATTTGGGGTTTTGAAACCCTTTGCTTGAAAACTTGACATTTCTTTAAAAATTTACCAAAACCTCTTTAGCTAAAACCACATCTTTTTCCATGCATGGTTAACTTGCTTAGTACCTTAGTGTTGGTTTAGGCATGCATTGATATACATTTATTAAGTAGAGGTTTATGGTTACATAACTATAACATTGTCCAAAATAAAGTTCCAACCATCATATGCAAAATTCCACAAGCAAGAACATCATCTTCAATCACCAATAATTTTACTCATACCCTTGCTTGAGCTTGCACCTACATGGTTGGTTGGGGGATAATGAAATTTCTGGAAATCTCAATAGCAAACTTTCTAACACACTTTATAAAATTGCAAGACAACTTTCATTATAATTGTGAATTAATAAAAGTGCAATATGTAACAATTAAATGCATATGGTCATAGCATACAAAAGCACATATTCACACTTCCATCAACATAATTTCAATACAAGTCATGCATAATTGACAACATATTTTCAAAGCAACTTAGATTAAGGATAGAAGGTTTTGCTACCTTGTCTCTTTAGATTTTCTTGAGATTTAAAGCTCTCTTGATGAATTTACCCAACAAGTTCTTTGATGTTTAATCTTTCTAAACATAATACAAGAATATAATCATCAAGCTCAAGCCATCAACTTTGCAAGAAAAACTACAAAACGCAATATAACTCTTAATGCTCTTTTAAGCACCCTTAAACTTTGAAACTTGCTCTTATGATTTCTAATGCTTCCCAAATTCATTTCTCACTTTTACCCTACACAAATTTGCCTTCTAAAGCCATTGGAAGCATCAAAATCATACTCCTTTTTACTGTTCTGCAGCAGCACGAAAATCACTCTATAAATTGGAAAATTTGATTTTTCAACTTCTAGCTTCACATACATGCATAATCTCAATCCTAAACCATTTTCCCATACTTGGGCATCATAAAATCATCCATTTTCCTTCATGAACAATGCCAAACTGTACTGCTTGAACAATAACTTCATGCTCAAATTTCATACCATAGCCAAACCAAACAAACCAATATATACATCAAATTACTCCTTAACACACAATGAGTGTTTTGCAACCTTTGGTTTCCTCTAAATCCCTCTCTTTCTCAATTTTATCATCAAGAAACCTAACTTTAAATCTTGAAAAAGAGAGGTTTAATCCAAATTCTAAACCATGGAATAGGTAGAAGATATCACAAGGATTGAGAATATATATTGGTTTAGGTGTTTAAGCCTCTTACCTTGTTGTTCTGGGAGCTTGTTCTTCTTCTTTGTTGCAGAAAAATGGCGTCACTTTTCCTCTTTTTGATGCTGGAATTTCGTTTTTGAAGGCTGGAAGAAGAGGCCAAAATCTGACTTATTAAATCTTGTAATTATGCTTGAATGGTTGAAGTTTAATCTTGAAATCTCAACTTGATCTAATAGCTAGAATTCAACCACCTCTTAGACATTTGCTAACTTCTCATTGGTTGTCATAAAGGTGTCATAATTGAGTCTAAAAATCTGGTTTGGGGTTTAGTTACACTAACCAAACCAGTTACCGTTCTGTTACTTCTACCTATTACACTTTTTACCGGTAAACATAACTTTACTCCAGTAAATTTTTCTCTGCCTTTCTGGAGATGTTTTCTTCCTATTTTAATCTCCATATTCTCCTCATAATTATGGTGAAATCATCATCCCAAAAATACCCCTAGATCTAATCAAAATTAATAAGGTTATTTTATCCTGTCCAAAACCCCTGAAAACGTACTATCAGAGGGCAAAATATTTTTAGGACATTAAAAATTACTATAATTTTTACTAATACACTGGCCCCTTATCTTTTCCCAATTTGCCCTCCAGATTGTATGTAATTAACTTTTAAAGAAAATTACATTTCTGGAGTTTTTAGGACTTTTTCCTCCTGATCTGGGGATTCGCCTTTATCGTATACCGGGTAATAATTTTATAAAATACTGCACAATTCACTTTATTTTTCTATACTCTGGACTCGACTAATCGGGGTCTCTTGATACCTTAAATAATTATTTTTCTGTTTGCTGTCCTTCAAAATTCTATAGGCAAAAAACTACGTTGTAACTCACAGTTTCAAGACCCACAGCAGTGATCAGTGAGTTCTGCTCTATCTGTTGCACATTTGTGAACTTTTTGATCAACAGTTGACTTTTTAACTTTGACTTTGACAAATAACCAAAATGCCCTTGCACTTTCTCTTATTTACCAAATTACCCTTACTTTTTCTAACTTTTCAAAATACCAAGATTGCTCTTGACTTTTATGCCCTTAATCTTTTAGTGTAATGACATCTGGGTCCTTCCCAGAAGTTCACCATCTTTACACTACTCTAGAGGGAGCACTCTTAACTGTGTAGTTCTTATAAAATTTCTCCTGCTGAGTCATGTATAACTTTGTTTTTTCTAACCCATCAGCATCATTTTTTTCCGTACTTTCTATCTATGAGCCCTAACATGACTTTTAACTATTGGTTTGGCCCTTTTCATCCAATGACCATATTGCCCTTGGCCTTTAGACTTAATGACACTTATGTCCTTGGCTTATATATTTAGAAATTTCAAAGCCTCAAGACTAACTTACCCGTAGTCTTCTTCCTCTCTTCCTATACTATATTTCACTGGGCCTTTTCTCATCTCATAGTGGTGCGAACCCACTAGGGAAAGTTCCCAAGAACCCATAACCAATCTAAAATATACGTACCCCAAGAAAGCTAAACAGAGGTCAATGATCCACTTGAACCTTTGAACACGGAAGAATAAGGACCCTAAGTATTGGAAGACGCCACAAGGTTGATCAAACCTTAATAAGTCTGTTAGTTCAGAAAAGAACCCTAGAGAGAATCCTCTCAAAATGCATAAAGATGCAAACTTTCATTCAAAATCCAAGTCTGCCGTCAAAAGAGGCGTTACAAATTATTTAGATGAAACTCAATAATTTGACCTAATTTGCATTAATTACATATATTATACTTGAATTCAAAAAGAGGAAACTATTAGAAAAAGTAAACTCAAAGTTACCTTATAAGGAAACTCTTAAAAGAAGGAAATTCAATAGTCAAATTTAGCAACTAATAAGTAATTTTCGTGCAAATAAAAGCCATAAAATATGATCATCATTTAAAACCAAAAATGTGCTTATTTAGGCCCAAATGAGTCCTCCCATGTGAAGTACTTGGCCTATGCTCTTCAGTTTCATGTCTCTAAGCCCAAAAATTGATCCACAGCTCCATTGTCAGCCCAAGTGAGATTAGTGACGTTTTTAGCTCCTTTGATTGGACCATTTGAAATTTGTAAAGGCTCATTTGAATTTGATGCATCATGCTGGGTCACATCACATAGCTATCAGTTTGACCTCTATTTCAATTTACATAAAAGGGTGGATATTACAGTATGCCTAGAATAGCTTCAAATGATTTGAGTATGTTGGATAGGTCCTGTGTCTTCTCAATTTGGATCCTCAACAACTCCATAATTGTTGTAGTCCCCACATCAGTGAGCTTGACAAATCATCCATCCGTTGATTATGTTGTCCACCATACGCAGGTGGGAAGATAGAAGTGTGCCCAGTGCTTCTCAGACAACATTCTGGAGGTTCTGGAGTAGCGCCTATGAGGATAAATCTAGTTTACTAATTGTAAAACGTTTAATTACTCGTTTACTAATAAGTCTAGTTTACAATAAATCTAGTTTACTAGTTTACTAATTGTAAAATGTGTGATTAAAAAGATGTTATATAGAACGGATTCTCGACTTCATCCATTGGCTCTGGCTTACTCATTTTACTATGAACCTTCACTTCTCCTTTCCCATCTGGTGTGGACACATCATACCCATCTTTGATAGCAAAGTTCTACTAAATCTAGGAACTCTAACAATCTTATTCAAGGGATATATATACCATATATTGTTGTTAGTGTAAGCTTTGACCAAGAGGGGGTGAATTGGTCACTTTTAAAATAAAAAACACAATCGCAAAAAAAAAACAAAGTCACCGATGAAAGCAGAGAGAAGAATGACATTGGATTTCTTTTGGTTCTGTAACACTCCTTATCCTTGCCTTTAGCTTCATTTTATATCCATTTGGAACCAAAGTGGAGCTTCAATTTGCTTAAAAAGTCCAAAAGAATCAAAAATAAAAACTTTCAACTTTTGAAGGTTACTATTCTCAGTTTTTCGGACTAATTTTAAAAATTCATAACTAGTTCTAGAAAAATCGAAATTGAGTGGTTCCAACTTCTATTTGAAGCTTACAAATTCCTTTATGAGGAAAAATATTCATTTGAATAGAAACTTGTCCATTTGGTACAGAATTATTTGTGAAAAGCATTGTTCATATGGTAAATTTCCATTTTTCCAGGATTTTCTGTGACTTTTCGCCAACTTCGGACAGTCATAACTTTCTATATAAAACTCTAAATTCAGTAATCTTTATCTTGTTTTAAAGCTTGAAATGTGAACTATTTTTCTATAAAATTTCAACTCAGTTGAAGTTCATTTACTCTGTTTTGCGATAGGGCGAAATAGGGAAAATGACCAACTTTACTTCTAGTACTTAGTCAAATTTCACCCTACTTAAATTCATAAATCATCATTTTGATTTCTAAACCTTTTTTAACCATATTAATCTATGTAATTAGGCATTCTCAAGCATACACTATTCATCATAAGTCCATGATACATAAACAAGTCATATTACATGCCACATTACACTCTAAACATCACCACATAAAGTCCATAACTTAATTCACAACAGTACATATCCACTTTGCTTCAAGAATCAATCACTTTCTCCTTACCCTTGAGTGTGCTTCCACCTAAAAATGGTTAGTAGGGGAGAATGAGATTTTTGGAAATCTCAGTAGTAAAACTATCTAACATATTTTCATAAAAATGCATGACAACTTTCTAAATGAATGTGGATTAATAAAAGTGTAACATGAAACACATAAATTCATATGGCCATAGCATGAACATGCACACATCCACACTTTCATCAGCATAAAGTTCAAAGCAAGTTATGCATCAATCAAAAGAATTTTCATGATAACATAGATTAGAGTTAGATAGTCTTGCTACCTTTTGCTCTTAACTTTCCCTTAACTTTGATGCTTTCTTGATCACATGAGAATTTAATTCCTTGAATCAAACCCTTGCCAACATAATACACAACATCATGGCCATTAAACATAAGCAATTTCCAAGACAAAAACCAAGGTAAATCTCCCTTAACCTCTCTCTTGAACTTTATAAACTTTAAAAGCCTAAACTTGTCTTTAACATTTTGTAATGCTTCCTTAAACTTGGGCTCACTTTTACCCTACAAAAAATATCATTTTAAAGCCATTAAAAGCATCAAAATCATCAAAAGAAACTTCCTTCCCCAAGAACCAGGTCTGTCCGAGACACACACAAAATTTCCATAAATGTGATTTTTCAACTTCCATCACTTATACCACTTGATTCTTGTTCCCAAATTCATATTCATGCATGGTATAACTTGATTTTAACTCTCCCATATCAAATGGAAAATTGGACAGCACTTTCCCTAAAACTTCATGATTTCCCAAGATAACAAAATCACAAAAACAATCTCAAACAACAACAATATATATATCAAAACACTACTCACAACACAAGGAGGCTTTTACCATCAATCAATGGTTCTAAATCCCTCTCTTTCTCACTTTGCTCTCAAGGACCCTAGGTATCCAAACTTAAGAAAGAGATCTTAAATCAAAATTCCAATCCATGGAAGTTGTAGAGGAAGTTGAAAGGAAGAATTTGATATATAACATAAGGTGTAACTCCTCTTACCTTAAGATTTCTCAAGCTCTTCTTCTTCTTCTTCTCCACCTCCAAAAATGGCGTCTCTCCCTCTCCATTTTTTGCCCAAAATTCAGTTTAAATGGTGGAAGAATGAAGGGAGAATTGCATTTATAAAATGCTTCAAAAAGGAATGGAAGGTTAGGATTTAATCCAGAAATCCAAGGGCTAAAATCATTCCACATATCCCCCACATGCTTAATCCTTATTAGCCCTTAAAAATTATGTAATGATGGCTGCACATGGTGAAGAAAAATCTGTTTGGGGTTTGGTTAGACTAACCAAATCAAATTCCATTCGGTTACTTCTACCAATCACACTTTCTACCAGTGAACATAACTTTATTCCGGTAAATCTTTTTCTACTTTTCTGAAGATATTTTCTTCCTCATTTAATCTCCATAATTCCCACTTAAATATAATAAAATCATCACCCTCAAAATGTCATTTAATCCAATCGAAATTAACAGGATTACTTTATCCTGTCTAAAACTCCTGAAAACAAGCAATTTGAGGGTAAATCATTTTTAGGGCTTTATAAATTTTTACATTTTTCACTGGTATTCTAGCCCTTTTTCTTCTCCCTACCTTCTAAATTGTCCAAAATTAATTTTTGAAATAAATTATATTTTCGGTGATTTTCAGGTCTTTTTCCCCGATTTTCGGGAAAACCGCCTTAATCGTACTTTGGGCAATAATTTTGTAAAATACTATAAATTCCACTGAATTTTTATAGACTCTGGTTTTTGGTATTAGAGAACTCCTGATACCTGAAATAATTATTTTCAACCATCAAATCTTTAAAATTTCATAATTCCTCATCCAGCCCGAATTTCAACAATCGGTTGAATCTCTAGTAATGTTCTGCTCTATCTTTTGGGCATATGTGAATTTTTTTTATTTTTGGTCAACTGTTTGACTTTTTGACTTTGAGTTTGTCAAATGACCAAAATGCCCTTACACTTTCTCTTAATGGCCAAAATTCCCTTTTACAGTCTATCTTTTCATAAATTCCCATTTTATCCTTGACCTTTTCTCTCTTGAACTTCTGGTTACTAACCCCCTTGGCACGTCCCAGGATGTCACCCATCCTGAAATTGGTCCAGGGCGAGCACGCTTAACTTTAAAGTTCCTACCGACTTCCATCCACCAGGCCAAATCTGATTTTGACTTATGGCCCAACAGCATCAACTTTTTCCGTACTTTCTATCCATGGGCTCTAACTTGACTTTTGACTACTGGTTTAGCCCTTTATATCCAATGATCATATTGCCCTTGGTCTTTATACTTAATGACATTTATGTCCCTGGCCTACATTTTTAGTAACTTCAAATACTTAAGACTAATTTGACCAGGGTCTCTTAAGTCCACTGACATCTCATTTTTCTGTACCTTTATTTCTGGGCCTTGTCTTATGTTATAACTATCAGTTTGACCTCTATGTCAGTTTATAGAAAAGGGTGGATATTACAGGTTCAGTCCTCCTGACCTAAGTCCAGTCCTCAAATCTCACTATCAAAAAAAGAGTATTTAGCAGTGGTTTATTAGTAGTAGTTAACAAAACCATGACGAAATCATAAACTTTGTTCTGGTTTTAGGTCAAAGCGCTACTAATTTGTTATAACAACCTAAGAATGAATTTAGTAGCGATTTAAAACCGCTACAAAAAAGAAAGAAAAATTGGTAGCGATTATGTTGCAAATTTGTAGCGGTTTCAATAAAGGCCGACCGTTGTAGAAACTAAAGGTCGTCAGTTGCAATGAAATTTATTACGGTTTTGAACAACGCTACTGATTTGCATCGCCAGTTGTAGTGGTTTGTTCAAAAATAACTGCTGCAAAAATGAAGAGTCTCTAAATTGGCATCGGTTTAGATAAGCCACTACTAAAGAACGCAATTTCCTAGTAAGCGCGCTAAGTTTGCAGCGGTTAGGGTAGCAATTTTGCTCAGAACTGCTACTAATTTACAGCGGTTTGTCAAAAACCGCTACTAAATCAACGCCTATATAAACACCTCTCTCCCCTCGTTTCTTCACTTTCATTTTTTAAAAACGTAACATCAAAAAATAACTTTCTGATTTTTCTAAAAAATTTCTTTAGATCATTCAGCTTTGTTTTTAAAGTTTAGTTTTAAAAGTTTTTTAAATTTTTTATTTATTTAATTTTAATTATTTTTTTAAATTAATTCTTTTCATATGGCTGAACAAGATCATGGTCAAAGGCCTGGGAAGAAGGCTAAGATCCTAGAGGGTAGAGATATTCAGGAGGAGGCTGACGTGATGTTGAGTGTTGACGACTTCGACGTTAGCGATATCAACATCTCAGTCCAAGAGCTGAGATGTTTGAGGACCAGGACATTGAGAGGGAGTAAGGATTCTGACACCCTTCTACTAGTCGATCCACTGGGTTTGAGGTGGACATTCAGGGTAAGTAAAAAATTAATGAATTATTTAATCAAAATGAATTTTTTATTTGTTTATTAATAAATAAATATTTTATGAAATAATTGTATGAATACAATTTTCAGATCTGACAGGGGCGATGGTGAAGAAGAAGCTTACACTGAGGGATGTACACCAACTCCCTAGTGGGCAGAGAGTCATCGTGCAGTGGGACAATATCACCTAGCAGCCGCAGGGGAAGGGCGGTCAGCTCTCCAGTTGCTTCCTGACTGAGCAGGGTGGGAACTTCCTATAGTTCTATATTAGCACTGAGACTTGGAAGAGGATACAACAGAGCTTGAAGAACGCTGTATAGGAGAAAGTGAAGGTAAAATTTAAAATATTTAAAATTTTACAATTATTATTGATTAGTAAATATTTTACTAACTATTATTTTGAAATTTGTTGCAGGGAAAATTTTTTGTACAAGATGCGCATAAGGACTTCGCCATCTTGAAGATGGGGGAAGGGTGGAAGAACAGGTAGAGTCGCCTATACCACCAGAAGAAGGGGGACGGGATGAGGACGATCTAGGAGCCAGAGGCGGACGTCCAAGATACAGTTGCAGATAAGGCTAAGTTTGTCCAGTTCAGGAGGTCACCAGAGTAGTAGGCCATGTTGAGGAGGGATATGTGGAGTCGGTCCCGACAGATAATCCACCATACGGCAGGATTGAAGCCGTTCTCCATTGCATACTTGGAGTTGGATAAGGCGGCACAGAGGGAGGGACGGAGGGTGACTTACTTGAGATGTTTGTGGCCACCTACAGATGTAACACCTCTTATTTATCCCTCTTAGCTTCTATTATGATGAGTTGGAACCAAATAATGGCCTTAAACAACTTGAATTGTCAAAATGAAATATAGTTGGAAACTTGGTTTTTAGAAAAGTTACTATTCACAGTTTTTCTGGCCAACTTTGAAAAATCATAACTAATTCCAGAAAAATCGAAACTGAGTGGTTCCAACTTCTATTTGAAGCTTACAAATTTCTTTATGAGGGAAAAATACTCATTTTGAACAAAAACTTGTCCAGTTGGTGCAGAATCATTCGTGAAAAAGCACTCTTCATATGGTAATTTTTCTTTTTTCTAGGATTTTCTGTGATTTTTCACCAACTTTGGACAGTCATAACTTTCTATACAAAATTCCATTTTCAGTGATCTTTGTCTTGTTTTGAAGCTTGAAATGTGAACTAATTTTCTACAAAATTTCAGTTCATTTGATAACATAAACCCTCGTCTATTAAGAGCAGTATGCTCGCGGAGTTCTCGGGTAAAGTTATCCAGAGCATTTTTCAGAGCAGCTATCGTATCAGACTCTGGATCTTCTGTTGAATCCTGAAATGATTCGACCACATTGGAACCACATTCTGAAGATTCCTTCTTTTCTACTTGTCCCTCTTCTGGAATATTTAACTCTTCAGTATTTCTCATGAACGGTTCTTCTATCAATCATCTAATCCATTCATCAGGTCGCAGTCTCTTCTTAACAGGAAGCTCCTTTTTAGGTCTCTTACCTAATATTGCAGGCCTGAACTCATCTTCTTTCTCACTAACATCCCCTTGATTTACCGAGGGTTCAGAATGTAAACTTATTTCTGGGGTATTCGTGTATGCCGTCCCTTCCTCATGGTTTAAAGGTTGAGTAACCTCTTCACTTTTCTTTGACATATTTAGCTAACCACATTCTTTCATATAAATTTGAACATAAGACATAGCTATCTAACATATATCCAGAAGAGGCAACCATTTCACAACATAACATTCAACTAATAACATATACATTTCATATGCACATTAAATAAGCATGCATAACATATCAAATAATAATGCACAATTATTTCAAACCTTTGCTCTGATACCACAACAATGTAACACCTCTTATTTATCCCTCTTAGCTTCTATTATGATGAGTTGAACCAAATAATGGCCTTAAACAACTTGAATTATCAAAATGGAATATAGTTGGAAACTTGGTTTTTAGAAAAGTTACTATTCACAGTTTTTCTGACCAACTTTGAAAAATCATAACTAATTCCAAAAAAATCGAAACTAAGTGGTTCCAACTTCTATTTGAATATTACAAATTCCTTTATGAGGGAAAAATACTCATTTTGAACAAAAACTTGTCCAGTTGGTGCAGATTCATTCGTGAAAAAAACACTCTTCATATGGTAATTTTTCTTTTTTCCAGGATTTTCTGTGATTTTTCACCAACTTTGGACAGTCATAACTTTCTGTACAAAATTCCATTTTCAGTGATATTTGTCTTGTTTTGAAGATTGAAATGGGAACTATTTTTCCACAAAATTTCAGTTCATTTGAAATTCATTTGCTATGTTCCATGACAGGATAAAGTAGTGCAAATGACCAACTTTACTTTCAACACTTGACCAAATTTCTACTCTTGACTTCACAACTTACCATTTTAATTTCTAAACCTTTCTTAGTTATTTTGATCTAGGTAATTAGGTATTCTCAAAGCATAAACTAATTATCAAAAGTCCATAGTACATTCATCCATCACATTACATAACATATTACAACATTCAAACTAAATACATAAAGTTCTTGATAAAGTCCAAAACATTATACACCCACATTTGTCTCATGCATCAACCACTTTCTCTTTACCTTTGTGAGTGCCTCCACCTAAAAATTTTTAGTGGGGGAGAGTGAGATTTCAAAGAAATCCCAATAGCAAAACTTTCTAACAAGTTCATAAAATGCATGACATGTTCATAATAAGTGTGAATGCATAATAAATGAATGTGCACATGAGACATGAATATGCATATGACCATAGCACATCAAGCACATATTCACACTTTCATTTTCATACAATGAGTTTCAATACAATTTCATAACATAAAGTTTATGAAAGTTTCAATACAATTTCATAACATAAAGTTAAGTTAGAAGGTCTTGCTACCTTTACTCTTAAACTTTCCCCTTCAACTTGTAAGCTCTCTTGGTCACCTTAGAATTTGTCTTCTTGGACCAAACACTTGCCTACATGATCAACAACATCATGGCCATTAATTTCAAGCCATTTCCAAAGCACAAACCAAAGCAAGAATCCCTTGAACCAATTCTTGAACCTTAAGAACATTAAGAACCCAACTTATCTCTAATGTCTTCCAATGCTTCCACAAGCTTGTGACCATTTTTACCCTACACAAAAACTCATTTTGGACTCATTGGAAGCATCGGAATCATCAAAAGAAACTTCCTTCCCCAAAATCCAGTCATGGCCGAGACATACACATAAATTCCTTAAATGGAATTTTTCAACTTTCATCCTTTTTAACACTTGTTTCTTGTTTCCAAAATCATATTAAGGCATGGTCTAACTTGTTTTTAGCTCTCATACATCTAATGGAAAATTGGGCAGCACCTCCCCTAAAACTTCATGATTTCCCAATTTTACAAAATCATCAAGACAATCTCAAACAACCACAACATATATATCAAA
>JANTPZ010137615.1:0-14293 GCA_025593235.1 Vachellia pachyceras
CAATATTCAACACTTGAAGCAGAACACTCGAGTTACAAATGGAAGTATTGACAACACTTGAGTATTAAGGTTGAATACTCGAGTATTGAGCCTAAATACTTGAACTTGAAGTGAAACACTCGTGTTGTGGAAGAAGTGTTGACAACACTCGAGTGCTTGTTTTTCAACACTCGAGTATTGAGCAAAAGTTTTCAATTAAGAGACAACACTTCAAGTACAACACTCGAGTATTAGGTGAAAGTGTTGACAACACTCGAGTGATGATTTCTTAACACTCGAGTATCAAGCCTCTTCTTCTAAAAAACTCAACACTTCCATCTAAACACTCGAGTAATGGACAACACTTGAGTATTATGTTTTCAACACTCGAGTATTAAGAGATTTCAAATGATTTCACTTCTAGTTTTCTTCTGAACACTCGAGTATCAACTGAAAGTATTCTCAACACTCGAGTACAATGTTTCTAACACTCGAATATTCACATCAAACTTTCAAAATCTTTTCAATACTCTCAGTCAACACTCGAGTAACTTTAAAAGTGTTTACAAAACTCGAGCATTAACTCAGAACACTCGAGTATTACTTCATAAAATTCAAAATGCTTGTGCAACACTCGAGTATTAAGATTAATCACTCGAGTATATTTTCTCAACGGCTATTTTCTCTTTCTGACAGCTTTTCACCTGCTCCATATCTTTCCTTATTCGTATATAACAACGTTTGAACTTAACCTACCCTCATAAATGCTGAAATGCAGGATCAAAGGAAGAGAAAAACTTTGTACCTGTTGACAGAAAGCATAAATCAAGACTTCGTCGCCCATGCCTCTCAGAAAGCATTAATTGCAACATTAATGGCGAAGACGAAGAGTTGGTGGATGAGAGTAACGGGAAACAAACTCTATCTAACGGCAACTTTATTCTCTCATCTATAAATACACCAAGCATTCATTGCAAAGACAACAATATACTTTCATGAGCATTAAAAGCCTTTAGTTTGTTTCTCTGTAATATCATTCAATTCTCATTCCGAACTTCATTTATTACTATCAACTCTTCAAGAGAGATTCTTAGAGCAAAATCCTTTGTAAATTCGAGAGTTAATTCAAGGTTGGGACCTTGAACATATTGGGTTGAGATTTGGTCTAAAAGAAAAGAGAAAAACAGAGAGAGTGAGACTCTGTTTTATTACGTATAGTAAGGGGGAGTGTGATTCTCCATTGTAAAGGCTGTTGTGCCTTACCTATTTGATTTAGTGGATTACAAAGCTCAGAGGTGCTCTAAGGACTGGACGTAGGTCAGAAGGACCGAACCAGGATAAATCTGTTTGTTCATCCTCTCCTTTATCTCTCAGCTGATTTGTTTTAAACTTGTTCTTATATTCTAAAATTTTATTAGACCAATTCACCCCCTCTTGGTCTTTTCCTGCACTAACATAGATGACCAACTTCTTTCTATCCCTCAAGTGTAGTGCCAAGAGAGGATTTGTATGCTTTATTGGTTGATGTTAAGGCAAAGGCAAGGGTAGAGGTAGAAGCAACATTAAAAGCCAAATTGGAAGATTGAATAAACAAGATGAAGGATGCAATGATGTCTTTTATAAGCTCTAAATAGGAGACATTTGTACCCAAGACAACTAAAAAGAGTTATACTATTTAACGTACATCAAAGATTCACCACATTCTAAGTGGTGACCTTGTGATCTGTATGTTAAGGATCCTTCAAGATAGTTAGTAGCATGTGACAACATTCATAACTTGGGGGCCAACTGTCCACCACACACAACTACAAGATGATCAAGTGAGAGTTGTGGTTGAAGATGTGATTATTGTAGATGCTCACGTTCCAATCCCCACAGATGAAGTAACACTATGGGTAATGCTGTGAAGACATTCATTTTGCGGCCAAGAAGACTTGTTCATATGGTTCGAGCCAAGGCCACCCCTATCACATATCTGATGCCAGTTCCATCCAATCAACTGGTTTCACCCCCTCAATTATAGCCCCATTCTCAATCCCAGCAACTTCCCCACAACAGGTGTTATTGATGTCATGTGATAAATTATTTATAGAAATGACATTGTCAATGGATCAGGAAGTTGTGGGAAGGATGGGATGCTTGTCTATGTTAAAAGGGAAGATTTGTTGCCCCTTATTGCTCGAAAATAACAGCTTACCGATGCAGTCGTCTGTGTTTTTGATGTAAATGTTCTCTTGTAAACTAGTTGTAATTTAAATATTTTAACCTTAATAAAATGCTTGCTTCATAATAAGTACATGCAGTGACAATTGGTTTCCTTCGAAAAGAATAGCAAATTTGGATTCCTCTAAACAATTCATAACCAAGAGAAAGGAAGCACTCTTGCTTTGTGACACTAATACTTGTCACAAAGGTTCAGTGAAGTGGGAATTGAGGGTGTCATAGCACCCTACATCCACGGGTATTTGCTTATTAGTGTTTAATTATGCCTTTCGATAATAAAGTAATTAACTTTAATTCATTGGTTTAATACCTAGCTTCTCATGCATTATAAAATATGTGCTTTAATTCACTACAGTGAACATTGGCAACTGATCCTTTCATCCATGAAGACCAATACGATTGTCTTTTTATGCTTCATTCACTACAAACCGGGGAAGAATTGAAGAAGATAATAGATGGGTAAGTTTGCTTATGTATTATGAATACTATGATTTTTCATGAGTTACTAACCATGATTTGATGTTAGGGCTATGATGACATACCAAGTTATTGCTCCTCTAGGTATGCACGTGCATGTGGTGAAAGACCATGCATGGATCACACCAAAACTAAGTGCTTGATGCTTGTTTGTTAATATTTTAACATGGAGCTTACTTAGTGGATAGGTGCTTCTTATGATTTCAATAATGACTTGTTCTCTTTATAGACTCATAGACAACTAAAGATGTCCAATTTATGTGGTTTATATACGCTAAGATACATATTTAATGTCGTCTCTTTACTAAGATACATATGTAATGTCATCTCTTTAGGAATAACTGAGTTTACTTAAGAGGTACATATATTCTTCATTGATTTTTAATGCAATTTATTTTCTCTTATTTTGGATTTAGATAATTAATTAATTATTTATATGATTTTGATATCTCATATGTTTGAGCTTGCTGAACCATTCCCTGAAGAGGATATTGACTACATCTATAGCGTTGATGTGAATATTTTCTTGAATTTCTAGAACATTGAGCTGAAATTGTTTATTTTTCTGCTCTTGGATAGTTAAGCAAATTCTTGTAGTTCATTTTTTGGTAGTTCTTATTAAGCCTATGATTGGTAGATTACTGTGATATTAGCTCTTATTTGTGATGTACAATTTTTGTTTGATGCAATTACTGCTACCATTGTTGTCAAGTGTAAATGAATTTTGAGGAATAAGCAGTATTTTGAGTTATATAAATTGCAACTGTGAATAAAGATGGGATTTGAGCATAAAAGAACAAATTTTTTTACAAATTAACTTTTTGGATCATATGTGACACATGCAATCTAAATAATAAAGATATTTAGACCACATATGGCACATACGATCTTGAAAGGGCACATTTTGTAGACCACACCGAATATGTACATTGTAGAAAGTCTCAATTTTTATAAATATTGTGCACTTTTTAGACCTCATTCTTTTTTATTTAAACCACACCTAAAAGGTAATCTTTTTAGACCATATATATGTACAGTCTAAAAGTACTTACTTTCTAAACCAATATTATCTAAACCGCACATTGGTGCAGTCTAAAAGACCTTTTTTCTACTAGTGAATGACGCATAAAATATAACTAATAATTAAAATAGACAAATGGACACTTCATATCATTCCTTTGTCTTCATATTTAAGGTCCTCAACTCCATGTATTATCATATATTGAATTTGGATATAGGACACGCTTGGACTTTTGATGGATAATGTGGCCTTGAATGACTCATTGACTTACCATGCCACATAAGACTTGACTATCATGTAGGATGCTACCTTAGCTACCATGTAAAACTTGAATTTCACGTTACGTTTGACAACACCTGTGGCGCCACATGTGCTAATATAAATTACCCCTCCTGCTTTTAATATAAGATTCACTTTGTAATTCAATTTCTTATTTAAATTGATCTTATATTAAAGATCGGATGAGTACATGGACTAACTGGTTGACTAAGAATTCCACATGGATGCTAACTTTATGATTATTGATACTCTACATCTTTGCAATGTAAAATCATTTTGCATGAAAATTTGAACAATGTCGCTCATGCTCGTAGCTACTCTTCCTTTTCATCTGTATGGCTAAACATTGTAGCCTTTTTGTGTGTGTGTGTAAAGAAATATAATTAAAAATTACATACTGTTTGTATAGATATTTAGAAAAATAATAATTGGGGTTCTACAATTGGCGTTGACATGTCAAGGGTGACTCAACATGAGATTTGTTAAAAGGTTTGGCAATTATTAGGCCAACAAGCACTTAGGGTTCTATTAGGAAATTTTTATATTTGATGATGCTTGCATAGTCCCCAAACTTGTTACGATTGATAATTATAGTAAATTTGTAACTATCTTATAATTCACAACTTTATTTTGCCAAATTCACAATTATCTTTTAAGATCTACAAATTTGTGGAAGAAGATTAAGTTGAGTTTTTTTGTCTAATAAAACAAAACCATTTACAAAGACCGATCCTTTAGGATTGATCACATCTATGTTATACTACCTCTCGTAGTGATGTTTGAGTTAACTTGTTTAATTGATTTTATGCAATAAGATGTGAGAGAAGCTTTATCACAGTTTACGTAAAAATGTTTTTTAATTGATTCTGATAGTTTAACACTAGACTTCATTTGTAATTTAGAAAATAAAATTCTATAATTTCATATACGAATTTCGCTTTCAAGTAGTGGAACTTTGTTTTTTATTCCACTCAGGTTTTCGAACCCATAAAGTGCTAAAAGTCATTGGATGTGCTCATTGATTCACATATAAAATTAAATTAGGCATTATTTATTCATATGTCCTGGACAATATAAGAAAGTAATAGTGGTGCTTAATTTGATTTATTTCTCAAATAAATAGGCAATTATGTTAAGACATTTGTATATTTCATTCAGAAAAATTTGTGATCTTGAAATTTTGAGAAAATAGTAATTTAAAGATAAATGGGTTCAATAATTATGAGAAGAATTTCTTACAATAAATATTTTTATCATAAATTTTACAAAATCGAACTTGGTTTAATTTATAGAGAAAAACTTGCATACTATTAGAAGGTCACGACATTCATACTCTCTTTAATAAAAATGTTGCAATTATACTTTTTTGTAATACCATATTTCATAAATTTAGCTTAATGATTTTCTCCCTCTATAGTCCAGTGTAATAGATATTTGTGGGGCTCATATGAGACATTTTCAATGAAGAAATCATAAATGATATGACACTTTAAGAGCATATAAGTATTTCTCTAATTTATTTGATTGTGAATATACTCATGCATTTATACACGCGCATACACAACTAAATTTCCTTTTATTAGTAGAATTTCTAGATGTTAAGCTTACTATGAATATGAACTACCTGGTTTATGGAACTTAATCCTAATCAACAAACAAAATTTAATTTCAAAATAAACAAAAAAAATAAAAAAAAGAGGGTGTGGATTACTTTTATATAGATTTGTATAATCATTTTCTCTCTTATTCCTTTCTTTTTTTTATTCAGACCTAATTTCTAATTTCTTTTTCATTTCTTATTGTTGCCATAGAATGCTTTTTTTTATAACTACATAAATCCATTACCTGCTAAGCATTTAATATTTATTAGGGAGAGCTAATTAAATCTTGATTTTTTTTAAATGGTGATTTCTTAAATAAAAAATTGTTTTTCTCAAATGGTGATTTCTTAAATAATAGTTAAGAGATTTTTTTATTTTTTTATTCTACATCACTGGAATAAATTTTTTAAAAAAATATAGACTCTTAAAAATTAAATCTGAATCACCCAAATTAGATATCGACGATTCAGATATAATTAACTATTTCTATTAAGCATTTTACTTAGTAAGATAAAAAGTTACAACACCTTTATCTATTAAAAGATAATAATAAAAGAAATTAATGCGTGCGGTTATTAGATACATCGAATCAGGCCATAAAAGGTTAGGTTGAAGTCAACTAATCTTAAAAGTAAATAAAATTCTTTTAAGTACTTTGGTTGAAATTGAAAGAAAGAAAAGAAGGACAAAAATGTTAGGGTTAATATCATTGAAGATGCTTACAGCTTGATCAAATCTTTATTTTAAGTATGATTTTGGTTTCTGTAATTTCATGAGGACATAATTTGAGATAACATGTTATAAGTGTGGAAACAAAAGCAAAAAATTATTAAAAGAACTAGGGCAAAAAAACAAAACTTAAATTATCTATGTACCTTTAACGAGTTTTGGTTTTAATCCGTATGTTTGAATGAGTTTACGTTTTTTTTATTAAAAAAACCAAGGTTTGAAGGTTGGGAACTATTTTTGGTGCTTATCGTTTTGGTGAGATATGAACCAATCAAATTTAATTTCAATGGTTAAACTTTTGACTTACGTTTTTTTTAAATAAAAAACACTGAAATTCGCTGAAACTATAAGTACTAACAATAATTGTTTATTTCATGAGATCTATGTGAAAAGAAAAAAATTTAGACGAATTGGGCACGTTTACCATAACATTACAAGAGCATATCCATATAAATTGACATAAAACTCCGTTTATATACTTACCTTATAAACCGTAAATTATGTTGAAAACTAGCTTCTAGCACTAATCCAAACAAGCTAAATTGATCATTAAACTTTTTTTTTTGTACATTTGTCTTCTCCCACTATATATATACATGTATGTATAGGTATATCGCTTCTAAATTTAGGAGATTCAAATTGGGTTAAAACATGAACTATCTTTTTCTGCAAAGCAAAAGTATACTCATTATGCGTTACAACAATGAATTTAGACAGTCCAAAATTTTGTTTTGACACCTCACATATATCATACTTTCTTTACCTTATTTTCAAGAATTTTTTCCTTGGAGAATGATTATTCCTTTTGCTTTCGCATTCGGAATAATATATGATTCAGATTGCTTTTGGCATCCAGTATACGTGGGCTGCTAGCTACCATAACAGAAAGAGTGCTGGTTAAACTATCGTAAAATGCTGTTGGAAGAGTGATGGTTAAACTAAAACAAATCATTGCCAATTGATCCAAGTGATTGGTTGTTGTGCATTTAAAATTTTTAGTATTCTTTTTTGTTCGACTGAAGTATACATTTGATCTTTAAGTTTACGTCAAATTTTCACTTGGTCTCTTAAGTTTCAAAGGCGCACTTTTAACCTTTATTGTTAATGCCGCTAATTTAACTTAACATAAAATGCTAACTCCATATCTCTAAACGATGATTATGCAATTAAATACCGATAAAACATGGTTAAATTTTAAAATATAAAAATAATTATATATGTTAAATAAGTATTTTAAGTATATTTTAACATTATTTAATTGTATGATCCCGATTTAGATTTGTTGAATCAGTATTTTTCATTAAATTAAACTAACGATGTTAAAATTAAAAGACTAAAAAATAATTTTTAAAATTTAAAGAATCAAATTGAAAGTCGATAAAAACTTAAAGAATTAAACTTATAGTGATTTGAAGGCCGAAAATTCTAATATCACCGCTAAAAGTCATCTCTTCACCATCTTCTTTTGCTTTCCCCCTCTTGTATATTTTCATAATAGGACGATTAAATCTTACTTTAAGTCTACAAACTCAAAAGTCAATTGATGAATCATGAAGCAGACAAATGATGAGATAATTATATTTGTCAAAGTTAGTTCTTAGCATTTCTTGAGGATTTGAAATTTGACTTGGTAAAAGATTTCCTTATACTGATTGTGATAGTTATATCCTCCAAGTGATAAAGATCCAGCATTTTTTGTCAAACCATACTCAACTTTTTATAAGAAATAAACAGTTGTTTAATATAATACACTTTCTCTAAAATTTCCTTTTATTTCTTTTACTTTCATAATCATCCGTTTAAATTTAGAGAAAAAAATATTCGGCAATAGAAAATAAAAATAGAGAAAAATTTTTACGTAAGAGAGGACCCAGATTTTTTATGTTTAAAATAAATGAAAACAAAAATTATAATACTTTAATTATTAAATTAGAGGAAATTTTTAGGTGACTAATTGTCATATTTTTAATTTTTTTCATGCATTAATAAACTTAAAATTTTGATAATACCTTTTTAAAAAATTTAATAGTGATTTTTCAAAAATTTCACAGTAATTGTATCAAGAAAAGGAAAGGAAAATAAAATGAAAAACCTTTGGAGTGTGGGACGAAGAGCATATTCCATCACTTTAATATGACAGCCTACCTATTGTTGGCATCACGCTTCATTATTGACTTCACATTATTTTAAATTGAAAAATGTTTTGACCACAATAAATCTCATTCATTTTATAAAATATTTTTCTAAAGAAACGTTCATTATAAAATAATGAATTTCACTCTAGTACCCATCAATTAATTCCACTCCTTTAAAAGAATAAAAATATTCAAGTTATAATAATTCAAATCTTTTTTTGCCAAATAATAATTCAAATCAAATATTCTTTGTTTAGTCAAAAGTGCATTTTTATCCTCTAACTATATGTCTATAATGATTTCATTAGAGACGACTAAATTATCTCTAGTGAAAAAAATATTTAGAATGTGTTTAAATTAGTTTTTGGAGAATAGTTTAAAAAAATGGTAAACTGACTTTAGTGAATATATTTTATGGAAAAAAATTTTTTGATAAAATGAGAATAGTTTATCAAAATCACTTTTTTGTATGCAAATTATCCAAAAAGGAATATAAGCTAGGGATAATTGCAGAAATGATAAATTTTAATCTATATTTTTGTTTAAGTAATAAATATTATATATACATTTATAAGACCATTTTATTATTTATACAATTAATTAATAATCAATATGTATAATCTATAAAATATATGATGGGAAGTAACTATTTTATCCGGAAAAAATTGGAATATGGGAGATGATTTTGAAGTTGGAGTAGGGTACTTCATCAAATAATTTTTAGGTTAAAGAGGAAAAAATAATTCAAACGTTTATACTATAGGCATTAGGCATATGAAAATTGTCGGGGCTATTTCAAACCCTAAATTTTTAAAATTGGATATTTTCGCCCCATCGTTAAAAATATTAACATTAACTGTCACACCCTTAATGGATAAGTCAGTCAATTATGACAGTCACCATTAACATTTTTTAATAATGAGATGGAAACTTCCAAATCCAAAATGACCCCTCTACAACTTTCATGTGCCAAGTGCACGTTCATAAAATTTTTCAGATTATTTTTACCCCGTTATCCCACTTTTTATAAGTAATATTCTCTCACATATGATAGTCCTTTTTAAGCAACAAGTTGTATTTGTCTAAAAATTTAATATGCATTTTGTTAATTTTTACCCTTAATTTAATTATATCTTTATCATCTCTTTTTCTCCATCTATTCTCTCTTATTTCTTTTCCTATTAATACTCTCCATAAATAATAAGTATATGTTTGGAAAAAAAATATCTGTAATATGTGTATTGCTTTTAACTAATTTTAACTAACAATTCATTTAACATAATTTGGTAGTTGTTGCTTATAAAAAGGAATGAGAGATTATTTTGCTTAAGGCATTTTTTACAAACAATAATGAGCCCAGTAACCCAAGTGGTTTCTCTTCAAAAGCATAATTTTTCAGCTTTTCTAAACAATAGTTTTAGAATTGAATTTAAAAATAATTAAAAAGTAATTCATAAAATTTTAATATGTTTTTTGCATTTATTATGCTTATTTTTTTTACTATGAATTTAGATTATGATTCATATTATATTTCAAGATTGCAATAAAAAATTATATAACAGAATATAAATATATTGCCTTGACAAAGAAGTGGGATATATATTTAATATATTTAAGAGAAATATTTCTGTGGAGGTGTCAAAGAACACAAAGAATCACATATTATCTAAATGCAATTTAGAAGATGATTTGTGCTACCATCAAGCAAAATTTTTGTAGGCTGATTCAAAACACACAAACCTTAAATAGAATGGTGTGATTGTCCATTGGATTTTCCATTCTTCCCCTAATTTGTCTTCTTCTATTTTTTGAATATGAGAAGAGAGAGATATTAGTGTGGGAGGATAGTACACACACCATATTAAATTTTACATATCAAATCAGTAGAACAATTACTTTAAGCATAAAACATATGAAAATAGAAACTTATATTACCTTAATTTATTTTATTATGATAAATATTTTAGGGAAATTTATAATTATGTTCTAACAAGAAGAATTAATAAATAAAAGGTTTTAAATATTGATAAAATTAGCATTAGATCCAACAATAACTAATCCGGTTGTTATTACCGACGGGTGAGGTTGTTAATAATAATCAGACCAACTACTACTGAGACTTTATAGTAAATTTGCTAATATTTATGATATTTTGTTCATTAATTCTTCTATTTGGAACCTGATGGTAAATTTCCTAAAATTTTAAAGTTGTGGCTAAACTTAGACTTTCCAAGGTAATCAAAAGTGCTTCTTTTTTTTTTCGCAGTGATTGAAACCCCACACACATCACTCATTTACCCATGTAATTTGGTTTCTTGTGAAGCCATATAATCATGATTCTTGAGAAGTTTCCATTTCCTACAATAGCGTCAACTTGTATATGATTGGCAATACCATTTATTTGAGTCTTATTCATGTATCCATTTACATCCAACATCCATCATATATACTTTACATTTCCTTCAAGTAAATGATTATTTCAAAGAATCGCATTTGCTCCAATATAGACTCATTTTTGTTTCCTTTTTTTCTTTTATATATCAAACAAAAATGCACAAAATTGAAAGATTTATAGCATCAATATCATATGATAATTTTTAAATAAATCATAGCCCACTAAAATATTCCTTTAATTACTTTATTTAACAATTACAGAAGAAATTAATTAAACAATTGATGAGCAGTATATTATTCAATGGCTGTGTAGTGCATTTATAAGAGTATAATGCTATTTGATTAGAGCATATTTGACCTCATGTTGAAAATTATCAACCAAAATTATTATTTTAAATATCTTTCCTTTTATATGTGTTAGAAAAGTTTGAATGCTAAAATGCGCTCCCTCACAATTGTGCTTCAATTAAGCACCACCAATGAAAGTTGAAACAAAAGAATGGACTTTATAGGGGTACCCCAAATGTAGTATTACTTGTTTGGCTGTTGTAATTAATAACATTAATTGACCTTTCATGGTTTTAAAAATGGTTATTACCATACAAAATTTGAATACCCATTGTAATTTTGTTTTGGGTGAAAATAATATTCTTTAAAATAGATTTTTCTGATAATTTGGATTTGTTTGTCTAACTCACATATCAATCATTCACCTTAATAGAATGTTTGAATTTACAACCCCATACTTAAGAAGGCCTTAAAATAGTTGCTTAGTGTTATTCATGTTACAAGACCTCCACGTAATGTTTCGGTTATTAAGATTATTTCCACCGCAAGGCTTACTCAAATATAAAAACTCGCTTGGAAATACATTTGAGAATAGTTTTTACGGAGTTTGAGGTAAAATTTAGGTTTTGGATAATAGATTTTGATAGCATAGTTTTTACAGTGTCTATGGCAAAACCTACGTTTTAAAAGATGAGATTACGTCTGGAAAGTTATTGGTTTTTATGGATTTCAAGGTAAAAAGTAAGTATGAATGACAAAAGAGAAAGAAAGAAAGAAAATAAGAAAAAGAAAATTTATTACAAGAGATAATATTATTTGACAAAAAAATAACTTTTCAAAACTTAGGTTTCAAATTGAAGTTTTATATCTAAAATAACTTTTTTGAAAACTTTTTTGTTTAGAAAAAATATAAGTTTTAGGTCAAAACCTATGTTTTGTAAATAAGATTACTTAGAGATAGCAAAATTCCCCTATTTGCTAGTAGTGCTGTATAACGGTGGACAAGTCCAAAACAAAGAAATCCTTAAAAGCATGGTGTGTGAAATCGGATCGGTCGGTTCAAACCGGAAACTGGTGAACCGGTCGGAAAATCGGTCTAGTCTGATCATTGGCCCGGTTCAATTCAAACCGGGTCAACCCGGATTGACCCGGCTGAACCGCCAAGTTGGGCGGGTCAGCCGGGTTAAATTTCTTTTCATCACTAAGGCTAAGGGACGAAACGATGCCGTTTCGTCCCTTAAAAAAATAAAAAAATTTAAAATATAGTTAAAAAACCCAAATCCCCGTCTCCACTATTTGTCCATTTGAGTATTTGACAGACTCGGATTCCGGTTCCCCACACCCGACCTTTTTCCATTTTCGCGCCCAAGCTCGTCCATCTCCGTTGATCGTTACTCTCGTCAGCGACAACATTCCGAAGGCTTCTCCTCTTGTTGGTGACCTCTTCCTTTTTCATCTATGTTGATCGTTGCACTTGTACATCTTTGTCTTATTTGCCGAGTTTCACTTGTCCATCTTCGGCTTGTTCACCCAGTTCCATCGAGATTAATTCTGACCTCTGTTCTGTCCTATCCTGTTCCGTTGCCTCTACCTCATTGTTGGTTCAGCTCTAGTATGCCTTCATTCCCCTTGCGATTTTTTCAGTTTCTGTCGTATCCAAAACCCTCATTTTCATCTGTGATGGTTGAAAATCGTTTTGTTGAAATGTCACTCTGTTTTAGTGTCTTTATCTATGATCACATGTGTACCATTGAAGAATGTTGCCTAATTTTTTGAATGTTTTACTGAATGTGAGTCTAAAATATGACTCATCGTTTTGCTGAATGTTTCACCATTTCGGGAGACAGAATAAGCTGATGCAAAATGGTTATTTTCTTGTTGCTGTTGTGTAGCTCATATGAAAATAGATATTTAGTCTAGTTAGATTAACTTCCTCACAAGTCTCTTGTATTGTACCTTCCTGTATCTAGGTGGAGGAGTCTCACTCTCCTCTACAATTCCTTGCTCAGACAATGTGGGTTACTAATGGCATTGAAATTTCAATTTTGTCCTGTTGATTTATACTCCTGTGGGCCACAAGAAAAAGATGTGTTGAGTTGAGGTTCTTTATATATATGTGGATATATATATATATGAGTTGAGTCCACCGGAGCCTGAGGTCATGAGCTGAGAGTTGAGTTGGTTGATGAGTTGTGTTGTCTTCAACAACCGTATCAGAACAGAGAATCTCTTTGCTTTCCTCAGAATTTGGACAATGTCAATGGTGGGATGAATTATTAGTAGGGATGAAAATGATTAATAACGAAAGGTATATTTGCAACATTATACTTAAGAATGAATCTCCTTACCTATCATGGAAAGATACATTTGTGTATGTGTGTGGTACATTAATTAATTATTGATAATTGATGGTTGGATATTTGGAGGTAGATGAAACCAAATAGATACATCAGTGAACTCCCTGGCTTTCACGTCGAAGGAATTAACTATCAACATCAATGGGGATGTATGTATATATATGAAAGATATATGATCTAATCCATGGCTATTTTAGATGTGTATATGGTTGAATATATTTTCATCAATCAAATTGTTAATTTCTTAAGTGGGAGTTTTAATTAGGATTAAGGATTGTTATATTGCATCTGATATATAGTGCATATGTCCCTCATCACACCATATATATATTTGTTAGCATACAGCAATTGTTATTTGGGAACATGTCTCTAAACATGTCATACCTTGAGTAAGTTCAATTACCTAAACCTTTTACCTTATCTATTTAACATATTGTTATTGGCTTATTACAAGTTTAGTTGCTGCTACTTTGTTATTGACTTACTCAGGGTATTTATGAATGCAGATTAGAGAGAAGAGTGAATTGCAATAGAGGGTAGCAATCTTCAAGTTCCTCATGAGTCTAACAACCCTATTCCTACAACCATCAATCATGAGTCTAGAAATCCTCTTTCTAGTAGCTTACCCGACACACAATCATCAGGGGCAGGAGGTTTGAAAAAAAGCGACCCTGCTTGGCAATATGTGTCAGTTAAAAAAGAGGGAAAAGTAAATGTTTATACATGTCTTTTATGTGCTTCAAGTTATAGAGGAGGTGGGATAAATAGGTTGAAGCAACATTTGGCTGGTGTTAGTGGTCAAGTCAGTTC
>JANTPZ010137616.1:0-20226 GCA_025593235.1 Vachellia pachyceras
ATACACCATTCTGCTGAGGTGTATATGAGGTTGTGACTTCTTTCCGAATCCCATGCTCTATACAAAAGGATACAAACTCATTCGAACAATATTCTCCACCACGATCAGTCCAAAGAGTCATGATGGTCTTTCCTGATTCATTCTCAACGCGAGCCTTGAAGTTTTTGAATGTTGAGAATGCTTTTGATTTTTCTTTCAGAAAATAAACCCAAGTTTTTCTGGAAAAATCATCAATGAAAGTAATAAAATATTTTTTACCTCCATTAGAGTGCGGCTTTATAGGACCGCAAATGTCCGAATGCACTAACTGTAGCACCTCCTTTGCTCTCCATGATTTTCCAGATGGGAACGATGAACAAGGTTGTTTGCCAACAACACAATATTCACATACCTGAGCAGGGGTTGTGATTTCAGGAAGACCTGTCACCATATTCTTTTGATATAGCATTTTTAGACCACCGAAACTCAAATGTCCGTAGCGATAATGCCACAACCAAGAAGGGTCTTTTATTTCAGCCAAGAAACAAGATTGAATGCTATCAATAGTTAAAGGAAATAATCTTTTTGTATTCATTGGAATGACAGCTATAGCACCTCTCTTAGAATCATAAATTTCACAAGTACCAGATTTTATAGTGATAGTATAACCCTTTTCTTGCAACTGTCCAACACTTAGCAAATTATTTTTTAGCTCAGGAACAAACAACACATTAGAGATTGTTTCGACAAAACCATTCTTGGTTCTTATCTTAATATCACCTTTCCCCATTACTTTGACAGTAAAGTTATCACCAAAACTAACAGAAGAACGAAAATCCTTATTCAAATGTGAAAAAGAAGACTTACTTCCACTAATATGGTTGCTACAACCCGTATCTACATACCAAATGTCAGACTGGGGACTTTCTTCATCTTGGACAGCTATCAACAAGGTTTTGACTTCCTCCTTCTCAGCAAAGTTTGAACTTTCACCTTTCTCTTTCTTAATGGGCAGCTTTGTATAACATTCAGATGCATAATGACCATACTTGTGACATCTATGGCACTCTACCTTGGACTTATCTTTGAAATTCCTGCTGGAATCTCTATTTCCTCGATCTCCTCTTCCTCTACCTCTACCTCTTCCCCTAGCACTGTTGACATGAGAATTGGTAGAAGCCTTAAGTGCTTGCTCTTGTGCTGTTGAACTTTTCGTCATTTTCTGCTCATAGACCAAAAGTGAGCTTTGAAGCTCATCAATGGTAAGTACATCTGTGTCTTTTGACTCTTCAATCGAGCAAACAACATAGTTAAAGTCCTTTGTCATAGAGCGCAAAATCTTTTGCACAATGATGGCATCATACAACTTCTCACCAAGGAAACGCATTTTGCTGCAAATTTCCATGGTTCATGCAAAGTAACTGACCACATATTCTTTGTCTCTCATCTCCAAATCTTCAAAATCCTTTCTCAAGGCCTGAACTTGTGCACGCTTCACCCGGGCTGAACCTTGGTACTTCTTCTTCATGGAATCCCAAATATCCTTAGAGGTATCTTTGCAAAGAATAGTCTCTAAGGTGGGGCGATCAATTGCTTGAAAGAGATCATTTTTTGCTTTCAGATCCTTCAACTTTCGGGCTTCAAGTTCAGCCTTTTGAGCCTCTGTTTGAGTGGTACCTTCAGGTGGCTCTTGAACTCCAGATTGAACAACAGTCCAATACTCTTTCAAGCGCAAAAAATTTTCCATCAGCATGCTCAAATGATCATAGTGACCATCAAAGCGTGGAATGGCAGCTTGCACAAAGTTTCCGTTTTCTATGGCCATTAGGTTGGTGAAATCGTTTTTCTTTTGTGGCTACCTCACGTGTTTAACCCTCAACTCTGATACCACTGTGAGTGCATAGCAGTAGCGAAACAATAAAGTATATGAATGGAGAATAGAAGACAAATTGGCTCAGAATTTGGTGTATTCATTCAGAACTTTCTGTAACCTTTTATAGGCAAATACATAACTAACTTAACACAAAAATAGGACCCAAAACAGCCACTACATGCATAACTCCACTAACTCCTAAAATTAAGGCAATTAGAGAAAGTAATATACTTTAATTGTTATGAGAGAGAGAGAGAGAGGAGTCGTGAGAGAAAGCCTCCGGCGCCGTCGTTGGAGGAGAGAGATGCTATAGAAAGGAGCCGGAAAAAAAATAAGAGAGGAAGGTGAGGGAGAGGTTTTCTCTGGTACGCTAAGCCTAGTGCCAAGAGTGGAAGAGTGGATGGGAGATGAAGATCCTGTTGCTGATAATAACTTGCCTCAATTTGATAAGAAATCCTACAAGGATGCTTGTGAGGTGGAGAATAATGAAGATATAACGTCAGAGGATGATGAAGATTGATGGAAAGGAGATGGATGGAAGACTAGGATTGAGGTGGAGGATACTGAAAGAGGGCCTAATATTCGTGTATTGCCAGAATATAGGAAGAAACTTGCTAGGAAGTGGTCTCTTTCATTGGTTGTAAGGCTATTAGGGAAAATGGTGCGGGAGGATATGTTGGCAAGGAAGTTGCAGCAGCTATGGGGACGTAAAGGAAAGGTAGAAACAATGGAGATAGGGGGAGGGTTTTTCATAGTTAAGTTGAGCAGTAGAAATGACTATGAACTTGCGTTGACAGGCGGTCCATGGGTTTACATGGATCATTATCTTGCAGTGCAGGAATGGGATTCAAGTTTTGATCCAGAGGAATGTGAAGTTTCGAAGATCGCTGCCTGGGTTAGGATACCCAAATTTCCAATAGATTTATATGATAAAGGTGTTTTGTTCGTTGTGGGTAGCCAAATAGGGAAGGTTATCAAAGTTGACAAGAACACTCTTGCTCAAACAAAGGGTAGATTTGCTCGTATATGTGTTGAAGTGGATCTGAAAAAGCCATTGTTGCCATCTCTGTTTATTGAGGGGAAAGAGAAAAAGATTATGTATGAAGGCTTACATTTAATATGTTTTAACTGCGGCAGATATGGTCATGATGCAGAACACTGTTCAGAAAAGATTGAGAATTCCATGGGACTCAAGCAACCGGGGAAGGAAAGTGTGGAGTGTCAGGTGTCATCTGGTTTTACGTCGAGAAAGGTGGAAGAGGAATCTGAATTTGGGGAATGGATGGTGGCAAAGAGGCGTCACCGGCAACCGCGAGGATCTGGTGATGCAACAGTTAATCAACGAAAAATGAATGGCCGCGAGTTTAGGCGTGAAAGGGGGGAAATGGTTCAAGATTTGTGGTCTTGCATGATGAGGCTGGCGATAATCAAAGAGAGATTATGGGGAATCATTTTGTCGTTAGTGAGGCAATGGTTAATGATAGTCAGAATGGTGGGTCCTTAAGGAATGATGCATGTGGACTCTCGATCAAAAATAGAAAGCTGGAGAATAGTGGCTCACATAGTAATAGTTAATATGGTGGGTCCTTAAGGGATGATTCATGTAGGCTCTCGTTCAAAAATAAGAAGCTAGAGAATGGTGGCTCATATAATAGGCAAGTAGGCCCATTAGAAGATGACTTGCAAGTGAAAGACAAGCTAAACTCTCATGGGCCGATTGAAATTGAATTAAAGGAAGGAAATGACGGGCTGGTTTTAAGGAAAGAAAGTACGAAGGAGTTGGAGCTAGATAATATTCATGGGGCTCCTAATTTGTCAACTAAGCCGAAGGGTTCAAACCTTCATGGACACATACAAGCTGCTAAGGTAATTTCTTCTTCAATTAAACCAAGTGCGTCTAATCCTATTGACAGGGGGGTTGGTGCTACGTTGGGTTTGGTAAGGAGGAAAAATCAGTTGGGTGTTGGTGTTAGTGGTGAGAGCTATGGCAGTAATGAAGGTGCTACCGAAAATTTATGTTGAGGTTTTGCGTCGTTTCTTTTATCTATTATTTATTTAATGAATATAATGGCTTGGAATATAAGGGGTGCAGGTGGCACCTCGACAAGAAGATTATTTTGTGATATGTTGCAACGCTATAAAGTCAATGTGTTTGCTTTATTTGAACCTAGACAACCTGGTACTAGAGCTACTCGGATTGCTAGGAAATTAGGGTGGAATCAGATGTTTGTGGTGGAAGCAAGAGGTTTTAGTAGAGGTATTTGGCTTTTTTGGGACTCTCTAAGCAATATTTCTATTATCTCTTCTGGATATCAATTTATTCACTGCTTGGTTAATGGTGGTAGCGGTGATGAATGGTTTCTGACTTTTGTTTATGGAAATCCTATTGCCTCTTCTAGAAGGCAGCTCTGGGAATTTTTATCGAATGATCATCATTTTGGTAATGGGAAGTGGGTGGTTATGGGGGATTTTAATGCTACTACTTGCCCTGAAGATAGATGGAGTAGGAGATTGCGGGTGAATGCGGGGGTGGACAAGTTGTTTGTTAAATGGGTAAATGAGAATGATATGATTGACATTGGGTTTCGTGGACCTAGATTTACTTGGGGAAACAAAGATTGTCGGAGAAGAATTGACAGAGTTTTAGTTAATGGTTTTTGGAATGAGACTTTTGCGAATGCTCGGGTAACGCATTTGCCGAAGATTAGAAGTGATCATTGTCCATTATTATTAGAAGTGCATCCTGAGTTAAATGGAGAAAGAAGACAAAGACCTTTCAGATTTTTTGCGCCTTGGGTGATGCATGAAAAGTTTCCAATTTTTGTGAAAGAAAATTGGGAGATGGATACGAATTGGTGTGATGATATGGAGGCCTTCAAAGATAAGTTAAAGGTATGGAATAAAGAAGTCTTTGGGAATTTATTTTTTCTCAAGGAAAGACTGTATAGACGTTTGAAGGGTATTAATTCGAAAATAGCGAGAGTTGGATCCTTATCATATTTGGAGAAATTAAAGAGTCAGCTTTGGGTGGAGTTGGAGGAAATTCTTGCACGTGAAGAGGTTATGTGGATTCAATACTCGAGGAAAAATTGGTATATTCAGGGTGACCGTAATACGCGTTATTTTCATACTATAGCTAATGGGAGAAGGAGACGGAATAAAATTGAAGCTCTTCAACTTGATTCGGGAGAATGGTCTTATGATACTACAGCAATAAGAAGTATGGGGAGTAGATTTTTTCAAAGTCTTTATACAAATGATTATATATACTCAGGAACTCTTCAATTTAGATGCTCTTATCCAAGGATTGATATTATGCATTTGAATTTATTGGGAATGCAAGTAGAAGATGGTGAGATAAAGAAAGCTTTGTTTGATATGGGGCCCCTGAAAGCCCCAGGACCGGATGGTCTTAATCCTCTCTTTTATCAAAGTCAATGGGAAATCGTGGGACATTCAGTCATTGACTTAGTGAAGATGGTTATGGATAATCCTCAATGGGTACACAATATCAATCAAACACAGATTGTGCTTATTCCTAAGATGGATCATCCCCAGTCGTTTCGGGATTTTCGCCCAATTAGTTTATGTAATGTGATTTACAAAGTTATTACGAAGGTGATATCCAACAGATTGAAAGCTATCATGCCATTAGTTGTGGCACCAAATCAATGTAGTTTTGTGCAAGGACGCCAAAGTGCCGATAATATTATTATTGTTCAGGAGATTATTCATTCCATGAAGGATATGAGAAAGCGTCAAGGGTTTATGGCTATTAAAATAGATTTGGAGAAGGCCTATGATCGTGTCAGGTGGGGTTTTCTTTTTGAATGTCTTCAATCGCTTGGCATACCAGGTTTTTTGTATGATGTCATTGTTAACTGTGTATCAACTTCGAGTATGCAACTTCTTTGGGATGGGGATGCTGCGGAGATTTTTCATCCTTCACGTGGTGTTAGACAGGGCGATCCTTTATCTCCTTATCTTTTCGTTCTCATGATGGAAAGATTGGGACATTTAATTCAGGCTGCTGTGGAGGAAGGAGATTGGTGTCCTTTTCAGTTATCAAGGCATGGAACTAAAGTATCCCATGTTTTCTTTGCGGATGATATTATATTGTTTGCTAAGGCATATTTGGAGCATGCTGCAGTAATTAAGGCAATTTTGGATGACTTTTGTGACATCTCTGGACAAAAGGTAAATACTTCTAAGTCTCATTTTACTTTTCCAGGAATGTGAACCATGTTAAGTGCAAAGAAATTAGTGATTTTTTGCATTTTACCCCTACTGCTAATTTGGGTAAATACGTTGGAATGCCTTTATTGCATAAGCGAGCCTCATCTTCTTCATATAAGTTCATTCTTGATAAGATGGATGCTCGCTTGGCAAATTGGAAAATCAATATGTTGTCCATGGCTGGTAGACATACGCTTGTCTCGTCTGTCACTTCATCTATGCCATCATATGCTATGCAAACGATGCTGTTGCCGTTAGGTATTTGTACGGAGATTGATAAGAGAAATAGAAATTTTCTTTGGGGAGGAAACTCTGTCCACAGGAAACCTCATCTAGTGGCTTGGGAGAGGGTTTGTTTGAAGAAAGAAGTGGGTGGTCTAGGTTTGCGTCAAGCTCGTCACCAAAACCAAGCCTTTATGACCAAATTGGGTAGGTCTTTAATTAATAACAGAGATTCTTTATGGGTTAAGTTTATGAGAGAAAAGTACAAGGCAGGAAATGATATTATTCCAAAAGTTGTGAAAAGGAAATCGGAATCAGCTACGTGGAAGGGTATTCGGTCTATGTGGCAATCAGTTTTGAATAGTATTTCATGGAGAATAGTGAATGGAAGAAATATCTGGTTTTGGCAAGATCATTGGCTACCAAATTTGGATACATTAGATAAATTAGCCATTCAGCCTTTGCATGAGGACGTTCTGCAGTGGAAAATTTCTGATTGCTTGGATCAGAAAGGTTATTGGAAGTGGAGCTTTTTTGAGCATTTATTACCTTCACATGTTTTGATGGCCATGCAACGAGTCAAAGTTCATGAGTCCAGAAGTGCAGATTGGCCAACTTGGAGATGGTCCAGTATGGTTGTTTTACAGTTAAATCGGCTTATTGTTACTTGACCAGGGAGAACCATTTGCATGGGAAAGGACCTTGGAAATTGATTTGGAAGTTGCAAGTTCCCCAGCGATACCGGCTATTCTTATGGCTTTGTATTCATGGTAGGCTTCTGACTAATTTGTATCGATTCCGGAGAGGTTTGCACCAGTCTGGCTTATGTGATTTTTGCATGAATGGGCAAGAATCTATCTTGCATGTGTTGAGGGATTGTATTTTTCTGCAGGAATTCTGGAGAACACAAGTCCCAAAAGAGAAGCATTGTTCCTTTTTCGGTATAAATGATAGGAATGAATGGATGGTTTGGTGTCTAACCCAACGTTTCTTGGTGGCGGGATTTGAATTCAGATTATGGTTTGCTGTGTTATGCAGGCATATTTGGCTGGCTCGTAATGATAGGATATTTAATCATCGAGTATGGAAGAACGATGAATTATTAGCTCGAACGAAAGGATGCTTATCTTGGCGAAATCAGAACCTGATATCTTCGAGGGAGTTCAGTACATATGGGGATAGGTGGTGCCCCCCTTTACCAGGATCTGTGAAGATTAATGTTGATGGGTCGAGACGAAATTCAGGATTGTGTACGTGTGGGGGTGTCTTGCATGATGATACGGGTAGAGTCTTGTTATGCTTTATGTATAAGATTGGGCATGGTTCTATCATCACGGCCGAGGCTTGGGGTGTGTTATGGGGGTTGAAGTTAGCTGCCGACAATGGATTTAAAGATCTAGTTGTTGAATGTGATTGTAATCAGTTAGTTTGTCTTATCCAAAGTCTACCTTCCTCTTCGCATCCAGATTTCGGGATTTTGAAAGAGATTGAGGCTATGTTACAGAGAAACTGGAGGGTGGAGTTGGTTCAATGTAGAAGAGAGGTCAATATAGTCGCAGATGTTCTTGCGAAGGAGGCTTGGGAGATGGCTGTCGATTTGCTTGTGTTGCCGGATCTACCTGTGGGAATTCATCGTTTAGCCTTAAGGGATTATGAGAATGTTATTGACGTAGGCGGATCTTGTATTTAGCTGTTGTTTTCTTTTATTTCCCTTTCTATAAAAAAAATAAAATTAAGGCAATTAACTTCTCATAACAGAATGTTCTAGATTCCACAACTGGCTAATAACTACCTCCTAATTAAAATGTAGAAAATAAATTCAGAAATAATTCCAACAAAGCTCTCCTCAGCCTTTTCAAGCAGATCCATCTTAATATACATTGTAGCTAGCGTGCTGAATGTGTGGTCCAGTTTGGAATAATGGATTTATCCTTCACCATCTGCTCAAAGACTTGCTCCATTTTCTCTGATGATCCTTGTAATCCACAAGAAGATAACCAGATATTATACGAATATATATCTAAATGTATGTTTTTCTCCATCATTTCTGAAACTATCAAGTCGACCCTATCATATTCCCTTAGGTTCATGTACAGAGTCATCATTACATTAAATGGAAGTGAATGAGTCGCATACTCTTTACTCCTCATAGTATCAAGCAAAGATTCCGCCTTTTCTTTCATCTTATAACGCACATAGGCATTCAAAAGAGCCCCATATGTCCTCCTGTCTTTTAATTTATCAGGCAAATTTAGAAAATATTCTTCCGCGGTAGAAACTCCACGAACTTTGGAAATAAGATCTAACTGAATTGCAGCATCACTTGCAGATAATCTAAATCTTTCCCCCCTGTTGTTCATCCATTCATATACCTGCACGATTAGCATATGGTAAGTGGATTTTATTCAAGTAATATTTTTCAAGGTTAATAAAAGCATGTTGTAAGGCTAACAACAGAAGATATATTTTAATTTATCAACGTTTTTCAAGGGTAAGATACTAATGTCATTCAAGAGGTCCGAGTTCCATTTAGGCAACTAACATAACAAATGGAAAAAATAGCAAAGGAAAAGAAAAGAATTCTCCACAGGCACCTCGGCCCACCTTCAATATTAGAAAAATGATCATCCACTGAAAGTAACTAAAACGTACAATCCCATCCTCTGGTAAATTTTAAAGCCATTAGAACATCTAACAATGTGGGGAAAGAAAAATGGGCTTTGAAATTGTATGAATTCCATCGATAATGGTCACAATATTGACAAATCCCAAATCTCAAAATAACATATGTAATAATAGTCCACTACCAAACTCAAGTTCTACATTAAAAAAATGACATAGAAAGCATGAATTCTCGGGCACAGGTAAAGATAGAGCTCCTGAGGAATCAATCAGGTTATACTGCTCTCAAGTCTCAACTAATTTAATGCCAAATGCTTCATGCCAAATGTGAACGAAGTTTTTAACATAAGAATAGATGAGATGAATTAAATATAAACGAAAGAGTTACCCATCCCTTAAAAATATTGTGCACAACTTTCTTTTCCATTTTCTTCATCTTTTCTTATATTCTTCAGAGAACTCTCACTAACATTGTCAACAATTAAAGCATAAACATTTTTAAAAGATTTATAAACCACACTTGAAGTAGTACTGTAGTAGCCTCGAGGGTATTGACAGCTTGCATGAGTAACAAAGCCACAGCTGATCACGAGACCACATTTTAAATTTATCAACTCTTTTTTAGTCACATGCATTTGCAATATACTGAATCAAGTGTTGGAGTACTATGCTAAGTTGATACATTTTCAGGTATTAAACTTGGGTATCCATTTTAAGGAAAATTTAAATATTGGTTCATCATGTAAATCAGCCTTTTCTATTAGACTCAACCTTTTCAAGATATAGTGTCTGTTTAGAAAACCGATGGAAGAATGATTTCACACAATTCAAGGTAAGTATATGAGAGGAGTTTTGTCTCACTTTACATGAAAACCACTCCAAATATGATAACCAAACACACGCATAATATGCGATCTTAGTTAATTAAGTTGATTAAGATCATTAACCGGGTAGACTCTATAAATATAGGTCATAGCATTGTGATTAGTGTGAAAGGATGTTGAGTTCCCACTTATGTAGAGAAAGAGGATAACATGGTCTCTTTTTAAAGGAACGGTAACATGTGGTTTTTCTCAATAAACCTCAAAAAGTTTAGGATCTTGCAATCTTCTTATGGTAGATCAATCTCTTGTAAGTGATCATTTTATTATTAAGGAAATGCTACTTTTTTTTTTTAAGGAAATGCTACTTGATTTGTAAACATGTAATCATGAGTGAGGTTTGATCCACTAGAAGCCCAATGCAGCCAGGCCCGGTTTGTGTGTGGAGGTAGCAATCCAAGAAACAATACGGTATCGTTTCTTGATTCGAGAATCTTCACTCCGCTGGCCGTTGATGAATCTTGCACCTGCCGCCGACAAAACACGCGTCGAGACCAGTGGCGGGGCACCGTACTCACCGTCGTTCAAAGCTCCCTGGCAAGATCGCTTCCATCATTGCTCTGTAACAAGACTACGGAGCTTCTGAGAGAGAGCGAGAGAGAGAGAGAGTGGAAGAACAGAGAGTGTGGTGTAATGGACGTGACCGTGATTGTTTCTGAGAGCAAGAATGCTGCCAGCGAACATTTCGGGAATGGATTCGCCATGGATCTTGGCGTTGAAGTGAATCATTGTTTCCGATCCCGAGGCCGCTCGCAACTCTCGAACTAAACGAACAAGATTAAAGCAACTCCTCCATATCCTTAGGCTTCATTTGGTTCAACGGTGCAGAGGGAAGGTGAGCTAATAATGTGCGGACAAATATACTTTTATATTTCAGACAGATTTTCTTCTTCTTTTAATATTGGGTTATCAAATAAGAATTTTTCTCTTGATAATTCATTATTGATTTAACTCTTTCACAACCTAACAACCTAATTGGATTATTTAAATAATCTAAAAAACCTGATCAAAAAATATCTTTTAAAAATCCAATCTATCTTTTTAGACAAATCCATAATATTATGGTTACATCCCCACGCCTCTTTTAATATTGGGTTATCAAATAAGAACTTTTCTTGATAATTCATAATTGATTTAACTCTTTCACAAACTGATTGGATTATTTAAGTAATCTAAAAGAATCTGATGAAACAATATCTTTTGAAATTCCAACTTATCTTTTTAGACAGATCCATAATATTAGCGATCTATCTTCTGTTCCTATCGATATCTTTTGAACCTTTAAATTGAACGAGGCCTAGCGTTTCATTCCTTCACATTCAAATAATAACCCGCCGTGCGTCTTTAATCGATCCCAAAGAAAACTATTCCTATCGATTCAGAGTCCAGATTTGGTACGCAAAAAAGCAACACGGCTGATCTTTTACCAGAAGATATGGTGTTCGAAATCCTTCGCAGGCTACCAGTCAAGTCTCTTGTGGAACTCACCACAGTTTGCAGAGCTTGGGAGTCTCTCATCACAGATCCAACCTTCATATCTGATCATCTCAACCGTACAGTTCAAGCTTCCAATGGCAAAAGCTCCAGCTCCTTCTTTCTTCATTTACGTCCTCCAGAAGGCGACCCCGAGATTCGCTCTCATGACGAATATTCTTACTCACTGTACCCATCGGTTAATCAGCGAACGCATGGCTTGTGTGTTGAGAGATTCCCACTCTGTCATCTTTTTGATCGGGACCTTGACACCCTTTTTGCTGGTACATGCAATGGCCTTGTATGTTATACTGACTATTCATCATGCAATTCGACAACTGGCATTATCTGGAATCCCTTGCTTCGGAAATATGTGGTGCTTCCCAGACCAACCGAGACCAAGGAAGACATGTGTTTCGGGTCGGGTTTTGGTTTTGATTCCAGGAACGGAGATTACAAGGTTCTTAGACTCGTGTATCAGAGGTCGACAGGAGAAAATTACGTTGATATTTACTCTCTTGTTTCTGATTCTTGGAAAAGGATTACCGTTGTTGGAGTTCCTAATTTTTATTTCCATGATCACCAATTGGTACCCCCTGTGTTTGTGAATGGCGCAATTCACTGGGTTGCTGGCGACTACAGATTTTATGATTACAGTGATAGATTTATTGTATCATTTGATGTGAGTGAAGAAACATTCCGAAAACTAACGTTGCCAGAAGAGTCGAACATGGAGGATTGTAGCAACTCAAGAATAGTTGCTTTGGAAGGAGGCAATTCGCTTGCCGTGGTGAATTATATGGAATGGGATTGCAATATTTGGGTGATGAGAGAGTATGGTAATGCTGAGTCATGGACTCAAATATTCCAGTGTGATAAAAGACTTTATGGGGGTATATCATCAATATTAGCTCTAACAGGTGATGGGAAAGTGTTGGTGCACCGTGACTGTGGAGATTTAGTTTTAATTGATCCAATTACGAAATTGGGGTCGTCCTTTGGATTTGAGCAATATGAAGAAGCTTACGTTGGATCCCTCTAAATGGCCCATTGCTGCGGCTTTGTATGGTGTCGTATCAACGCTACTTGATCCCGTTGCGGTTTCATAGTTCCATAGAAATTCTTAGGAATAATTATTGTTTACATCAACTCGTTTTTGTTTATATCAACGTCCGGATCAGCTATAAAAGCAATTTTAATTTAGAAAGTAGTATTAATCACGTCTTGGAGTGCCATGTTTTTTCTTGTACCATTTTCAGTAATGAACTAAATTTGATTGATCACGTTATAAAAAAAATTAACTTTTTACATTAGATTCAAGTTTCGTTAATTTTGAATTATCATATTTAATATTATCTCCTATTCCTTTTTGTGATGCTGGTGGTAAGGACAAGATTCGTTCCAGTTGGAGGCAGTACTTTCATATTTACAAGGTCTTATATTTGTTATGGCCGACAATGATTGGCCCAGACTATATGGTTGACTTCAAGAAGAAAGCATGATTGACTGAGACAACAAAGGTTACAAGGAGAGATAAACATTAAGAGTCCAAGTAATCATTCATTGAAGTTAAAATAAGAAGAAAAGCCTCATTTCTTGTTATTGTAATCGTTTTAATCACTTCACTCCTTTGTTCTTTGTATTGGCAAGTTGACAATTTCATGAGTCCAAGTGGCGTCAATTTGAGAAGGTGTGAGACAGGATTTCAAAACCTTCAAGTTTTGTGTTCTTAATTCTTTGTACTTTCTGTTGTCTTAATGGTAGTGTTAATTGTAAGGATTGGAATTGAGCCTATTGTTATTATAACTAATTTACCTCATCCCCTTACTCATGAATCCACATTATTATTTTTTCATTTAGACCAAGTTGTATCTAATAGTCTGAAAAATTTTCTCATAGTATATATCGAGTATCATAAAATGATTAATTTTGAGTGCATTTAGCACTATGAAATATTGTTTCAGTTAGCGAGTGTTACTGCAAAAGTACACTATGCTAAATGCGTCAAAGATTACTTTCTTCTATCCTTTTCATAAGGGACAATTTCTCTCATTTGGATTATCCTAAATGCACTGAAAATCAACCAATTTAAAATATTGGATGTTGGACCAACAAGCATTTGGTTGGATTGATGAGGGTGTCCAACCCATACATAGGGGTATTGGATTCGAGCCCTGAATGTAGCAACGTTAAAATTTGTTGGGAAAGCTTACCACCCAAAGGGTCCACAAATGTTCGATCCTAATTAGTTAGTTGGTTGCTTGGACACTTGGTAATGATTCAGAAAAAGTGCGAGGATACTAGAAGATCAAAGGCAAATAAAAAAGGGTGTTGTTAAAAATATACTTCTTAATACTTAATATGAATTATTCGAAATAGACACGAAAAATAAAAAAATAATGGAAAAAAAGATGGATCCCTCATCCCCAAACACTGGTTTAGGGCACCCAACTCACTTAAAATTTAGTAAATTTTTAATTTTATTCTTATTTAATATATACTTTACTCTAAAAGTATAGTTCACACAATAATATTTGAAGAGTAAAATTTTATATTAATTCATATGAAAAATTCAACGATATAAAAAAATCTTATCTCTCTATCTTATAATAAGATGAGAGAAGGATCTCTCTCTCTGTAAATAATCTTTTGAGTGATCAAACACCTAAGTTTAATATTAGGGCATGTTTAAAAAATTCTTTGCAGAAGTCCTACAAATCGGACAAGTCAAGTGCATTGAGAACCAAGGATCAACGCAGTTGACATGAAAGTAATGACGACAATCTGGAAGTACTCTTAAGAGATCAGATTCTTTGTAATCCATCAAGCATATTGAGCAGCAACAAGAAGGACTGGATGAAACACCACCACCACCACCTTCTTCTTCTTCTTTATCACATAACTTGTTGGCTTTTGATGATGAACTGCCGCAAAAAAGCTTACCATTACCATTATTACTATTATAAGTGCAGCTGCAAACCCTAGTTTGATCCAAGTGTGATGCCTCCACTACTGTCATCCGCGTCGTCGTCGTCTGGATGGAGTCTGTAACATCAATAACAATATTGGTTCTATGAACCCCATCTGGTGATTGGCTTGCTGTGTTGGACTGAGTTGTGGAGCAACAATAAGATATTACTGAGAGGATAAAGGCTAAAAGGATTACGGTGAAGAACAGCGTCAAGCTGTACGCTATCTCATTCATAATCTCTCACAAGCTAGTCAGCTGCAATAACTGATTGATATGCTTGGGACAAGATGTATGTATATGTATATATATAATTGTCGATGATAATATATATACGTATAAATAGATTTTTATTGAGTTGTTCTGTTTTCCTTGACAGGTGCTCTACGTCATGAAGTGACATTCCTTCTAATCTTATTTATGGTTAAATTATATATAACGTCTCTAACTTGTTAAAACTTGGGACATAATCAACCGAATTCTAACACACACACACACACATAATTCACATGTAATTAATTTTGGGAAATTTTCTACATATCAATCAAATTTTGAAGGGTAATATGCATGTAAAAAAAATAAAGTTCAAGGGGACATTCAATTGATGACTGACGTTTATTTGGGTAAATTCATGGGGTTTTATTACAAAGTTTTCAAAGTTAAGGAGATTGTTGGCAAAAATAATTTAAAGGAGATTATTGTATATGGATTAAAATTCAGGGATTTTTGTGTAATTTACTCGTTATTTAATTATTTGTCTTAACCCATCGTTTGTATTATACTTGCAGACAACCTTTGCGTTACGATTACCATCAGTACCTCTGTTTGGGAAATTTAGTATTTTTATTTTAAAATAAATATTCCATATTATCAGTAAAATAAAAATAACTATACATTGGAAAATTTTATTAAAAAATATTATTGATACTGAAAAAAATATACAAACAGAGAATCGGCTAAATTTAATCTGACACTGATCTTGTAATTACCAATATAACACCATTCGCTAAAATCATTAAAAAATTGTTTTTAATTACAGTATAAATTTTTAAAACTTGTCATAGCCATCAATCACACACGATCCACGTACGAAGTTGAATTTTGCTTTGTCTGGGCATATATCTATAAACAAAACTGTCCTCAAAGAGGCAGCTGCGTCCCCGTGTATCTGTTCTTATTTTTAATTATATCCAAAATTATATCCCACAGTCTTGTACCTATATAGAGTAGAATTTGTCATTTCCCATAAATAAACATTTATCCTTGATAACATGCTTGTATCATGCCGAAACTGGCCCCGTTTGACAACACTTCTGGAACGCAAAACGATATAATCTCCTTTACATATATACCTCAATTTACGTAAAATTACTTCTCCAGCGCGTTCCCAAACGGGCCCACTATAACCTTATCCTACTGCAAATGCCAGGAATTTATAGATGGATAATTTGTATATATATCTGGAAATATTCTAGAAGGCATATCTTGATATTCATAAACTCTTGAAAAATACTACAATTCACTTGAACTTTTTTTGGGTGAGAAATTATAATTGTAATTGCAATGGTAGAAGGGTTGATGCTTAAAATATAAAACATTTGGATCCCAAATTTAAGCATTTTTTAAGGTCAATTATCCTTGAAAACAATCATATTCAACGTATTATCAAACATCTATGTAAACACATCTTTTAACATAAATTTGAACGTTAATTTATCATATTATCATAAACTAACCTTTTTTACCTATCCAACCCCCTCTATTGGCTAAATTTAAGCCTTTTAAGTTAAATGTAAGCTTTTAAAGCTTAAAAGGATTATACGCAGCTAGCGTAAAATTTGGAGTAATGTATCTTAAGTTTTTTTTTTCAAATCTTTTGAACTAGATATTTTAGTTAAGACATGAATAATATAAGAAATTTCCCCAAAATTCACTTTCGCTTCATATGAGTGCAAGTAAACACTAGTGACAAAATAATATATCAGACAATTAGTAAACTTCAATATCAATGAGGCAGATAGTGTTGAGAAGTATAGAAAGAAAGGGTAAAAATGTATGACAAACATCATATAGTGTAATATCCGCATATTCCGGTAATTGGAAATGAAGACCAAACCAATAGTAATGGGTTGAGTTAATGCCCATGGATATGGAAATATGGAAAGGAAAATGCCTCTAGACAAGAAAGATCATGATTGACTAGATCCATAGTCTTAAAGATTTTAAGTAAGAATGACCCAAGGGTAAAACGATCATTTGGCTAAATGACAAGAGTAAAATAGTCATTTTGATTAAAAAGGCCTAGGACATGAAATGCCATCAAATAATAAGGACATTTTGGTAATTTGGTCAAAAGTAAACAAAAAGTCAAAGTTGACCAAAAAGTGAAAGTTGACCAAAAAGTTAAAGTTAACCAAAAAGTTAAAGTTGACCAAAAATGTCAAAGTCAACCAAGGGCAAGGTTGGAATTAAAAAAGAGTAGAAAAAGTGATGGCATTTTGGAAATTATGGCAAAAGTAGAAAAGGTGGTGGCACTTTCGTAAATAAGTGGTAAATAAAGGATTTCAGAGTTAAGGACGACCGAGAAATAATTATTCGAGGTAGCAGGAGTCCTCAAATGCTGGAGACCCGAACTGAGAAAAGTTTAGTTGGGTCATAAAGTAATTAATAAATTATTACCCGGTATTCGGTGCGGGTAGTTTCATTGTACGGAGAACAATAGTGCCCGAAAAGCTTGAAAAAGTATTTTCTTAGAAAATTAATTATGGAAAATCTGGGAAGAATTTTGAGGAATGGAAAAAGCTTGAGAATCAGGGAGAAATATAGAATTTTCCCATGTCCTTAAGTCAAATTAGCCGTCGGAAGCCCGTTTTACGGTGTTGCACGGAAAATCGAGGAATCCTGACGATTTACGAAAAGAGCCAAGGGTATTTTGAGGAAGGGATGATGCCACCTAGGCAAGGAAACCTAGTGAATGGTGCCACATGAAAGAAAAGTCTCAGGAAAAATAAAAAGAAAAATTACTCGAATAAAGGTTACTTTACGGAAATGAGTGCCACCGGATCAAGTAACTGGAATGCCAGGGAACCGGTTAGCCCAACCAGGCTTGCAAGGGAAGCCAAAAGACCACTTTTCACACAGCAATCAAGAAATGACAAGTGGCACAATCTCCACCAAGTAAAGTCTTACTTGGTCCCCAAGAATCAATCTAAGCCACACAAGTTTCAAGAGGCTTTTCACATAAGCTAGCTCTCCTCTCTCTTCTCTCAAATTTCCGCCACCTCTCTCCCTCCATTTGGTCAGATTTTTCTCTCCCTCAAGCTCCTAAAAAACGCCACTTTGCTCCCAAGGAAGAAGAAGAAGAGAGCTCTCACACAACCTTAAGGTAATCACCCAAACAACCAACTCTCTACATTTCTCTACTTCTTGCAACTTCTACTACCTCTTTAATGGTTGATTCCCTTGATCAAAGCCCACTTTTTGAAGATGAAAAGTTAGGGTTTCAAGGTATGAAAATGGAAAAGAGAAGTCTTTTGAGGTAGAAAAAGGTTGCAAGTTCTTTCTTGAGTAGTAAAAACTAGCTTGATGGTTTTGATGGTTGTTTTGGTTGTTGTGAAAATTTTTGGAAACCCTAAGTGTTTGGGGAGGTGCTGTCCATTTGGAAACTTGAGAGGGAAAGATGTATTTGAGTGGTATAATGCATGAAAAGTGATTGGAAAGCAAGGATATACATGTATATGAAAAGAAAATTTGAAAAATCCAAGAACCCTTCTTTTTCTCTTTCTTTTTTGAAAATCTGTGAAAAAAAGAAGGAGTGGGATTTTGATGATTCTAATGCTTCCAATGGCTTCAAAATGAAGTTTTGTGTAGGGTAAAAATAGGAAAGGGATTTGAGAAGCATTAGGGACCATAAAAGCCAAAACTTGGACTTGTAGGGTTTTGAAAATGCAAGAGGGAGTATTGTTGCGTTTTTGTAAAATTATTGCTTGATTAATGATGTGAAGTTAATGGATGTCCCTTGGTATCATGATTAGGAGGTTGAGGCCTTCAAGAGCACATTTGGAAGTAATCAAAGAGAGCTTTAAAGCTCAAGTGAAAAAGGAAGTTAAGCTAAAGAGGTAGCAAAACCCTCTAACCTTAAGCTTCATTGCTTTTGAAATATGTTGAATGATGCATGACTTATTTAGAAATTTATGATGATGGAAGTGTGAATGTGTTATTTTTTGTTATGGCCATATGCATTTGATTGTTACATGTTACACTTTTATTAATTCACACTTTTATGAAAGGTTGTCATGCTATTTTATAACTTGTGTTAGAAAGTTTTGCTATTAGGATTTCTTTAAATCTCATTATCCAACAACTAACCATGTAGGTGGAAGCTCAAGTAAGGGTAAGGCAAAGATTATTGATGGTTGAAGATGTTATGTTTGCTTGAGGAATTTTGTGTAAATATGTTGGTTGATGGCACTTTATTTTACAAGTTGTTGAAGTTGTAACCTATAAATCCCTACGTGAAGAAGCAAGTGAATATATGATGAAGTATTGATAGATCCATATTTTGCATGAAGAATATTAACCTTTTAGCATGTTATTTGAGCTTTATTGGGTTAATTAAAGGATATTTGTGTTAAAAAGAGATTAAAAGCAATTGTGGCCAATTTTGAGATATTTTACCACTCCTTAAGTCTATATTCAAGTGTATTTGTGTTAATATGCAGGAATCTTAAAGGATCAAAGCCTCAAAATGCTCTCTGTGCCATATGTTTCAGCCAACAGACATTTTGGCTGAAGCCAACAAAGTCCTGATTCTCTCTGTGCCACATGCTTCAGCCAACAGAAATTTTGGCTGAAGCCAACGAGGATAAATTGCTCTCTGTGCCACATGCTTCAGCCAATAAGTTTGTTGGCTGAAGCCAACAATGTCTGACATCCGTACAGCTACAGTAAATCACGTGGGCAACCAACTGAAACAGAAAATGTAACCAATTTAGTTAGAATCCAACCAGAAACAGTGGAGGGGTGCAATCTTTTACCCATTATCCAAGGAAGCATTGTTTGATCCATTGGGAATACACCCTCTAAAGAGACTCATCCTTTTATCCATTTTTTGGCACTTTCCAATATTCAAGCCAGCCCATCCCCTGGAACACGAAAAAGAAAAAAAGCTGCAGAGATCACTAAAAGAAAACACCACCTCTTTCATCTCCATTCTTCCACTTCTCCCTTCTCGTCAACGTAATAGATGCTTTCTTTTTCTTTTTCCAGCTTGTGATCTCTCACAGATCCATAATAGATTTCACTCCCACTTTTGGCTCTCCGTCTTCTTTTACCTTCATCACTCCACTCGTTCGTCTTGTTTACTTCCGTCTCATTCCATTTCTAGCTTCTCTTTACCTCTCCACCACCACTGCACATCGTGTCTTCACTAACAGATTCAGCCATGGTAACGCTTGGAGTTTAGTTCATTGATGCTGTCGCTGCTGTCCACACCTCAATGTCTGGCTGATTTCTTTGCTTCCCTAGGAGTCATGACCGAAGCCAGAGCTTTGCGCAGCCAGGGAGTCCCTTGTTCTTCGCTGGATCATTTTCTTTTGGAATTAATTTCTGGGCTAATGATGTATTAAGTAGACTTTGATTCAGATTTATTACCTTTGCTAGTTCATTTGATTTGATCAGAATACATGCTCAAATGATAAACTTCTTGTTAAAGAGTAGCTATTATTCAGTCATTAGCTTGATTGAGGTTTTGATTGAGTAATAGTGAATAATCCATGAGTAATGTTGATTGATATTATTTTTGGAAGTGGCTGAGTCATGCTTGTTTGATTATTTTATGGAATTGGTGTAAGGAAATCGTTGTTGAAGACACAAGTGAGTTCATATAAAAAAAAAAGAGGCAATGAAGGCAGAGTCATAAACTCCTAGGAAGCAATCTTGATATTAATTCATTTCTTTGCTCATATCTTATT
>JANTPZ010137617.1:0-12299 GCA_025593235.1 Vachellia pachyceras
GAGTTTTGTACAGAAAGTTATGATGTTCCAAAGATTGAAGAAAATCACTGAAAAACCTGGGAAAATAGAAAAATGACCAAATGAACAGTACTTTTCACGAATTAAACTGTATTATTTGGGAAAGTAAATGACTCAATGAGTATTTTTACCTTATAAAGGAACTTACAAGCTTCAAATAGAAACTAGAAGCACTCAATTTCGTTTTTTCTACAATTAGTTAGGAATTTTCAAAGTTGGCCCAAAAATCTGTGAATAGTGATGTGAATTTGAAAATTTTATTTTTCACTCTTTGGTTACTCTAAGTCACTAAAGGCCTAAAGGTGCTTCCAAATAGATATTTAATGAAGTTAAAGGTAAAGATTAAGGAGTGTCACATAACACCTCCTATTTTCCCCTATATGTTCATATGAGATCACTTTTGAACCACTCTTGGGCCTTAGATATTAAAATTTGACCCAAAATTGTGATTTTGGGTTTTCAAAAACATAAAAAAAAACATTGTTACTGTTTATGGGTCATTTTTTCATATTTCTAGCCCAACTTTGAAAAATCATAACTAATTCTAAAAAATCGAAATGGAGTGGTTCTAATTTCTAAATTTAGCTTATTAAGTGACCTATAGGGGAAAATACTCATTGGCCTAAAAACTTGCCCATTTGAATCAGTTTATTCCGAAACCATTCACCATCCAATTGTTCAATTCCAGTTTTCCTAGTTTTTACCTTAAACTTTAGAAATTCATCTCTCAAAATACACATCCAAATTTTGCAAATTTATATCATTTTAAAGCTCAGGATGTATAGTTTCTGACTAGAAAATTTCATCTCATTTGGAGCTTGTTTGCTATTTTTTCTTGCCACGTGAAACAGATTCATTTTTCAGGGCCTTTGGAACCTCTTTCACTTTGAAAACCAATTTTTGTTAAAATTCACCAAAACCTACTCTTATCTAACATGCATGACTATTCCCTTACCATTCCCTGTTAGTTTTAGTCCATTTTCAAGCATGCATCATCACATATTCCTATGATACTTTGTGTAGAGGTTTAAGGTTACAATCACAACAACAACACCTTCAAGAGAGTTAACAACTCAAATATTTACACAAAACCATGCAAGCAAAGAGCAAATTCTTCATTCATCTATAACTTTTTCCTTATCCTTGCTTGTGCTTCCACCTACATGGTTAGTTGGTGGGGAATGAAATTTGGGAATCCCAATAGCAAAACCACGTAATCAAGATATTGTGAATAAATGTGCATACATAACTTTAAGGCATGTGTATGAACATATAATCATGTGACACATCAAACTTCACTTTAATATGCATATGGCCATAGCACAAAAGTCACATTTATACACAAATCATGCACTTTAATCATCATAAAAGTTCATGTAACATTCACAACTAATTTTCATAAACATAAGAGGAGATTAGTAGTTTTGCCACCTTTACTTTGCTTTCCTTTACCCAAACTTCAAAAGTGCTCTTGGATCTCTTCCAAGTATGCTCTTGAAGATCTTAAAACCCTAAAAATCATGGCATAACATCCATATATACATGCCATCATTAAGATGCAACAAAACTTGCAAAAACGCCTAAAACCCCCTTTAGGTTTTTCAAGAGTCCTACAAGTTCAAGATTTGATTTTTATGGCCCTTAAGGCTTCTAAAATCCATCTCTTAGCTTTAACCTATACAAAACATCATTTTAAAGCTAATGGAACCATCAAAATAGCCAAAAACACAGCCCTTCTATTTTTTCTTAGCTTGGCCGAAAACAACAAAAATGAGGAAGTGAAGGGTTTTTCAACTTTGTTCATGTAACCATGTGTTTTCCCATAGGCCAAACAAAATTTGGGCAGTACCTCCCCATAAACTTGAGCATCCCAAAATTTTACAACTCCTCACAACAACCATCAACATAGCTTATACTACTCAAAGAACAACTTGCAACCTTTTACCACCTTAAAAACCTTCTCATTTCCATTTTAACTCTTGAAATCCTATCCATCATCTTCCAAAAGAGAGGCTTATTCAAGAAACCAAACCAAGAAGAAGGTAGTAGAAGTTGCAAGACTTAAGGAAAGATGGAGATTTGGTTGTTAGAACTCCTTACCTAGAGTTATGGAAGCTTGAATCTCTTCTTTCTTGCTTGGAGAAGGCGTGATTTTTAGAGAGGAGGAGGAGAAAAATATGATCAAAGAGAGAGAGGAAGAGCACGGCCAAGTGAGGGAAGAGAGAGGAAAAATTGCTTTATGAAAAGTCCTCTTTCAAAATGAAGGGTTGAGATTAAGGTTAGTGATTAAGTTTTCTATTGGATGCTTGAGATTGTGCCACTTGTCAACCTCATGTGTTGAGTGACAAAGGTGTCATAATTACTCTCAACCACCTCATTAATGACTTAGTTGGGCTGATTAGCTCCATTACTGTCCAGTTACTTGATTCGGTGGCATGTATTTCCGTACAGTACCCTTTATATGGGTAATTATCTTTTTACTTTTTTGGAGACATTCTCTTTCTTGTGGTGCCATTCCCTAGGCCTCCTTGCCTAGGTGGCGTCATGTCCTAGCCCATTGCATCTCCGGGTTTCCCTCGTAACTCGTCAAGATTCCTCGATTTGCATGCAACACCGTAAAATGTACTTCCGTTGGCCAATTTGACTTAAGGCATGAAAAAATTCTATATTTTTCCTTGATACTCCAGCCTTTTTCCATTCCTCCAAATTCTTCTCGGATTTTCAGTAATTAATTTTCTAAGAAAATACTTTTTCGGGGCTTTCGGGCACATTTATTCTCCGTACTTTGAAACTGTCTGCACAGGACACCGAGTAATAATTTTATTAATTACTTTATGATCCAATTAAACTTTTCTCAGTTCGGGTCTCTATCATTTGAGAACTCCTGCTACCTCAAATAATTAGTTCTCAGTCGTCCTTAACTCCCAAATCCATTAATTACAAAAATGCCATTACCTGTCTTACTTTCCTCATAATTACCAAAATGCCACTACCTTTTCTACTTTTGCCATAATTACCAAAATGCCATCACTTTTTCTACTCTTTCTTAATTCCAACTTTACTCTTGGTTGACTTTTGACTTTTTTGCCAACCTTGACTTCCTGGTCAACTTTGACTTTTTGGTTGACTTTTGACCAAATTATCAAAATGTCCTTACTATTTAATGACATTTTATGCCCTAGGTCTTTTAATCAAAATGACCATTTTACCCTTATTATATAGGCTAAATGACCATTTTACCCTTAGTCATATTTTACTTAGAATCCTTAAAACTAGAGACTTAGTCAATTATGATCTTTCTTTCTATTAGGCATTTTCCTCTATATTTTTCTTTATTTATGGGCCTTATATCATTGCATAATTTACAAGTCTAGCCTTTAACCTTAGTTACAAAAATGCGGATATTACATTTCTACCCCCTTAAAATAAATTTCATCCTCGAAATTTACGTACCTTATTTAAATATCTCTGGATATTTGTTCTTTATGTCCTCCTCCATTTCCTATGTAGCTTCCAAATTACTTTGACCATCGGGATGCTTCTATTCCGCTTTCCGGTCAATTATGCATGACGGTCCGACTTCATATGACAAGTTAACTTTCAATGCCACATTTTCATGCTCTATAACATGAGCTGGGTCATGATTGCACTTATTTAGCTGGGAGACATAGAAGACATTGTGAATCAAACTCAAATTTGGGGGCAAGGCTAGCCAATAGGCTACTGGTCCACTCAATCTATAATTTGGAATGGCCCAATATACTTTGGACTAAGCTTCTCTATCTTCAAAGATTGACCTACTGTCGTTGGAGCTACTCGGAGAAAAACATGATCTATGACTTCAAACTCCAAGGGTCATCTTCTTTTATTGGCATAACTCTTTTGTCAACTTTGAGTTGCTAAAAGCTTCTTCTTTATCATCTCAACTTTAACAGCTGTACGATCTACTAATTCTGGACCGTACATGTCTCTTTCTTTTAGCTCTGTCCAACATAAAGGAGATCTACATTTCCTTCCGTACAATGCTTCATAAGGCGCTATCCGTATACTGGAGTGATAACTATTGTTATAGGCAAATTCAGCCAATGGCAAATATACGCTCTAAGCTCCTTTGAGTTCCAGCACACACGCTCTCAACATGGCCTCAAGCGTTTTAATCGTCCTTTATGACTGTCCATCTGTCGGTGGATAATAAGCTGTGCTAAAACTTAACTTGGTACCAAGGGCCTCTTGCAAAGATTTCTAGAATCTCAATGTAAAACTAGGGACTTAGTCAATTATGATCTTTCTTTCCGTTAGGAATTTTCCTCTATTTTTTTCCTTATTTATGGGCCTTATCATTGCATAATTTACAAGTCTAGCCTTTAACCCCAGTTACAGAAATGCGGATATTACAACGGTTAGTGTGTCAAAACTTTCGGGAGTATGCCATAGGTGAGCAAGCAGGCTTCTTGATTGTATAATTCAATTGGGATATGCACATAGTAGAGTAGTATATTATAAATGAGGGTACGCAATTTGATTTATTCTTTTGTAATAATGTTATTATTTGATATCATTTTGGTGATAGCAAGAGGCCACTTCAAGGATGTTAAAACTATTTTTTTTTAGTGTTAGTTTATGAGTTTCTTATGAAAGTTTGAAAGTAATTTGTCCCTTACAATTTATGATTTTGAGAATTGCTTTTAAAGGTTGATCTATTTTGTCAAACCATCATGGGCATGTATATCTTATCTAGCCCCTATCCTTTTTTGTCATGGTTACCTTAATTTACCACTCAATCTCTGTTAAAACCATGATTAAAGTTTTAAATGGTTATTGATGGAGTTAAGTAACCATTATATGAAGAATGACATTACATTTTAGCATAAGAGCAACCACTTTTTGATTCTTAAAAATATAAGAGCATTAAATCCTAGTTCCAAAATGCATACTTTCAACATACCCTTCCTTTTTATTTTTCTTGTTCTATTTTCTTAGGATTGCCTACTCAACTTTTGCATTGGGTTGCATCTTTAGGCAAGAAGGAGATGGCTTGTACTTTTTCGGGTGGAAGTTGTAACACCTCTTAACTTTACTTTTATGAATAATGGAGACCATTACTAGACCACTTGAATTCTTTCCAAATACTAGAATTAGTGTACTAAGTGAAATTTTGAAAACATTTGTTGACTTACTATTATTCAATTGGTCACCTTAAAATTTTTGGTCAACTTTGAAAAATCATAACTAATTTTAGAAAAATTGAAATCAAGTGATTAAAGTCTTTATTTGAAGGTCAGATAATGCACTTAGGATATACATCATTGTTGAGATTTAACATACACAATCCAACATAACAATGTAAGCACCAGATACATTTTCTTGCACCATTTTCCACATATATTCAATAGCTTAATGGCATCTATCATCTTTAAGTTTCTCCTTCCTTGCCAGCCCTTGCTTGAACTTGGACCTGTGATGTTGAATTTCTTGGAAAGAAAATAAGAAAATATTACTAACCAACACATTAACATGCATTACCATTATTAACTGAACTAACTAGCGATGAGTATGAACATGCCTTATGATCCGCTCATGCCACAGATGATAATATAAAAACTTGTCGTTGTCAAACCTAAAAAATGGATCAAAATATTTGTGATTTCTAAGGATGCACTATAGGGTGCAACCCCAAGGTCATTTCTCTACAGAGCTTCGTGCACCACTAGTCAATTAGCTTGTGATTACGTTTACTTGGGAGTTAAAAACCGTGTTTCATTCACAATTGCATATAATTAAAGCTAATTACAAAACAAAATTTCTTTTTGGTTTTTTTTGGAATGCAATAAAAACAAGATTAAAATGCAAAAGGTGTTAAGTGATGGCTTTCCTCTTGGAAATACTTTAGGCTATCATAGTTCACAAAACATAAGGTAAAGCAGTAATTTGGCACTAAGTTTCTAATGAAAAACCCCAACAACTCGCCGGGTCATAAATTCCATGCAATGAACTCCATTCCATGAAACCCTTTAAAAACACTTAGTGTGCATAAAGAAATTGCCAAGTGAAGAATCCAACTCAATACAATATTGCCTCAAATATCAAGCACACCTAGGAAGATAAAAGAGAGCAACAAAGATCTTAATGAATAAGTAGAAATGAGACTTCACTCTACTAAGTCAAACATAAAGCAAAATCAATACATAAGTAATCCAAGTTTAACTTGACTGAGACCAAGTATTTAAGTACAAAAGACCAAGTATTTAAGTACAAATCGCAAGTCCTAACTCAGAAACTATGCAATCTATAACATAAATACAGATTAAAATTACTACTCCCCTTTTCTGCACTTTGATCTCAAGCTATCTTTATCACCAAGAGGAAAAGAGATGCTCAGCTGCTCATATCAAGCAGTTTAGGACTCCGGATAGATGGATGAAGGTACATGATGGAACTTGGGGATGAGATTAAGTGAATTTGGGTGTGTGGAAGAAATAAAATGATAGAAAAATGAAGAGATGAGTATGGATGGATTTTCTCTGCCTCTCCCTTCGTCCTCTACTTAAGTTTTACCCTAAATGGAATATTTCAATTGCTTTGGGCCTAATCCACAAGGTGGGTCGGGTATTTTTTCCATTTAGAGCATAATCTGGTGCTGTTACGCAATATTCACCGCGACAAACCTCTCTCGAGAGTTCTTGCTTGCTGGCTTGATCTTTGGCAGCGGTGAACTTTGAATTATGCCGTGGTAAACTGTTCCAGAGATGTATCCAACTTTCATTAGCTAGAGTTCCTGAAATAAAATAGCAAACATTTGAAGTATCACTTGCTCATAATTATAATTAAGCGCAAATGTGTCATTTTTCATGGTAAATGCATCCAAAATCAAACTAATCGCAATCAACAACTCTAGTTTCCAAATTAAGCTCAAGAAGGGTCATAATTGGGCAAAAATGCATTAAATGATTTGGAAATTCAAGCCAGAATACTATAAAAATAAAGCTCAATCAAATTCCCCCACACTTAAACCTTTGCACTCCTGGACAAAGCTTTTCAAAAACCTTTAAATGATCAATGATTCTAAATCTATCCACATGAGTACATGATTATAGAATTCAGTAAAAGCATTTATCAAGGAATTAATAAGGATCAAGGCACCGCTGAAATCATCCTCCTCTGGAGGCAACTGAAAATGTAAGCTCTCTGCAATCAAAGCATCCATCCTCCATCGATACCTCCGATCCCGCTTAAGCTGCTGAAGAACTGTGATCCTGAACTGCTGAAACTCAGCAACTAGGCCCTTGAGAGTAGCTGGGACTGGTGGTGATCTATGGACGTCTGGTGCCTGAGGTACGAGGGCCTCCTGGTCATCAGCCATTAGTCATCAATGCTAATGAATGGCTCAGACTGAGGAGCTGGAACTCGACGGATCGGCTCATAGGTGAAAGTAGGGGCGAGAGTGAATGGACGGTCCTCAGGGTGGTTAGGTACTTCCGCATCAGTGAACATGTTGTAAGACTGGTTGTCACCTAAGAGGGGGTGAATTGGGTGTCATAAAATTTTCGTTAAATCAAAAAGTAAACAAAAACCAAGTCATTGAAAGAAAGAGCAGAGGAAAGAAGATAAACACGACAATTTATCCTGGTTCAGTCATCCTGACCTACGTCCAGTCCTCAGAGCTCCTCTGATATTTTCTAATCCACTAACAACAATAACATCAGGCTTCTCAGGCCTTTACAAAGGGAATCACACTCCCCCTCACGATTTGCACAATAACAGAGACCAACATGCTCTACTTTCTCAACTCAAACTCAGCCCAACAATCTCAAGATCCCAATCTTGAGTTTCTCATAGAAATACAATGAGTTTGGAAGAACTGATAAACATTGAAGATCTCAGAGAAGTATAATATCAGAGTCCTAATGTGGTGGGATTTCCACGAATCCACACTCTCTATTTTGAGCTTGGTGACTCCATATACTTCGTCTTCTCCGCTTTCTCTGTTCGTTGCTTCCTTATATTTATAGATGTTGGCAAATTATATCCGTCGGAGAGGAGCGTTGTATTTTCTGTTCAGCTTTGCTCTTGTGTTTTGTTTTTCAAACTTGGTCAGCTCTGACAAATTTGTTTGTTGAAAGAGAAAGAATAGCCGTTCGAGTCCTGACAAGAAGCAAGTATTTGTTGAAGAGGATTAATCCGTTAGAGAATGTTTTGCTTCCGTTACACTTCAGCTCTAATGGATGCGGTTGTATAATTTCTGCATTAAATGGCTCTGACACGAAGAGAGATGTTGTCTGTGATTTTGTCCATTGAGAGCCCATGCTGAATATATGTTCAGAGATGCTTATTCCCGGTTAATAAGACTAGACATGAAGCATTTATGAGAGCAGTTAATATTCAAAAAGCCGTTATACAATTAAGGAAAGATTTGGTAAGAAAGTAGGTGTAGCTGTCAGACTTGTAGCTGTCATATAAAGTGCTCGAGCATGACATTTCAATGCTCGAGTATTGCAATGTATTTTTCAAAGAAAAGTTCAATGCTTTAATACAATAATCGAGTGTCATATGAAAGTGCTTGTGAAATAACTTAATACTCAAGCGTTAAATCATAGTTCTCGAGTACTGATAATGCTTCTTATGATTACTCGAGTATTCTATGAAAGTATTGTGAAGAAGAGAAAAGGGAGTTCAATACTCGAGTGATAAAATTGGAGTGCTTGAGTATTAGGAGTGCTGGCAATCAGTGCTGGAGCATTCTCAAGAAGTATTGATGAACAGTAAAAATTTTGAGCTTGATGCTCGAGCATTGGTTGCTAGTGCTCGAGCATTGCCAGTGCTTTCAGATAATACTTGCAGTGTTTACTTCCAGTGTTGTATGAAAGAAAAACTTCAATACTTGAGTACTGAGAATCTGTGCTCGAGCATTGGCTCTGCTGGATGCCTTTGATGGAGCATTGCTTGACAGTACAGAGAGAAGAGACATAATACTCAAGCACTGTGTTTCTAGTGCTTGAGCATTAGCTGTGCTTTCAGCCAATGCTTGGAGTATTCTCTGAAAGGATTGAGTCCAGAAGCATGATACTCAAGTATTAAGTGTCAATGCTCGAGTGCTGGCTGTGCTAATGCATATGCTGGAGCATTGAGTGAAAGCACTGCATGGAAAACTGAATTTTTAGCTCAGTGCTTGCGCACTAGGCGCCAGTGCTTGAGCATTGGAATGTTTTGTGGAGAAAACCTGATTCTGAAACCCGATGCTCGAGCATTAGAAATCCAGTGCTCGAGCATGGCTTGTAGCTCAACTTGTAATGACCATAACTCTCTCATTTCAACTCCAAACCATACATATAACACATCAATGGAAATCCCTACAATTATACTTTCATAGGAAACAAGAATCAGTCCCAAATAATGTATATAAAGAAAGTTATGATAGATTCAATAAGCAAAGGTCAGAAATAATGCGTTCAGTTTTGACCACCAAGTTTAGAAATTTATATCTCCTTCATTTGAAATCCTTTGATGCTGTTCTTGGTTTCTATGAAACTAATTTTGAGTCTAGTTTCATATGAAATTGGTTTCACATCAATCGGAACTGTATTTTAGGATATATGATCAAAATACCAGACATATGTCAAGCTGTCAGGAAAAAGAGGAGGCTGATGCTCGAGCATTAGAGATCTAGTGCTCGAGCGTGGGCTTCCCAGAGGTCAATACTCGAGTATTGGGGTCCAGTGCTTGAGTATTGACTCCCCAAATGTCAATGCTTGAGAATGATGTTCCGAATACTCGGTGTTGGCTCCAAAAACTCACTGGAAGCTCCGAAAACACATCATACTTGAGCATTAACTTCTAGAATCAGTTTTGAGCATCCAAATGAAGCTGAGATGAATGGTTAACCAATGTATAATGATAAAACATCTATTTAAAACATTTTAACATTCAAAATGATTTATTTAACCAAATCATCCTCCAATTAATAGGATGCATAAATATTTATTATCAAATATGCATTGTAAAAATCAATATGCATGGTAAATATGTATTGTGAAAACTTTTTGCATTGTAAAAACATTTTGCTCTTATTTGACATCATCAAAGCTAATCATATCTAACATTCTCCCCTTTTTGATGATGACAAATCCTTCATGAAAATATGTATGAATATGAGAGTGAGTGTGATGATGCAACATATTTTTCATGACTATTTCTCCCCATATTTGTCATTAGCAAAAAGTTTGAAATATTTGTTTATAAATGAAATATGTTGCCCTTCCTTTGAATGTCAATTAAGTTCCAAATAATTTGCAAATGTAGTTTCAAACAAGGAAGTTTTTCAAGAAAGCACATGTGGAATAGATTGCTAAGGTTTTGAAAATGGATTTGAAAGAGGGGGACGCCAAAACTGAAAGGAGCTCACAAGTTTGAAAATATATTTGAAATAAATTTGCAAAGATATCCTTCATCCTTAAAAGAAATCAGAGAGGTTAAAAACATGCTTGAAAGATAAACAGAGGGTTTAGAAATGCTCATTTGATTTGAAGTTTATTGCTATCATCTCTTATTGCTTCCACCATGCTTGTGCTATCTATGCAGCTTGGATGTCATGTTCAAGATTTTTCCATCGAGTTGAGCTTTCGTCCATATTTGCATAAATGATGTTGATTTAAAGGAAGTTCAGAATAAAGCTTGTGAGCAAGCATCAACAATGATGAATAACTTCCATTTCTCCTATCATAATGTCAGACTCATTCTTGCAAGGAGATTGGTTAGCACAAACAAGTATGAAATATTCCTTTCAACAGAAGGTGTTTCAAATAATGAGCAAGAATGGAAAATGCATCATCAAAACTAATATGAGCTTTGGAATTTGAAAAACATAAGTGGATTGAAGCTCCCCCTTAATGAATGCATGGGTTTAAAATAGTAATGAGAAATAGAGTTGTTACTTTTCCCAAATTTGCAAAATCTTTCATGACAGTTGAAATAATTTATGGAATAGTTGAGCAAAATTCGAAAGTGATTGATTATTTGGCAAATAACAAACTGGAGGAATTTTTGAGAAAATAAAACTAATTTTGATGAAGGTTTTGAAGACGCGAAAATCATTTCAGAGAAAAATGAATGTGCAGCACAAGTGAAGAAGAAATAAATGGTCTTTGATTATCAAAATATTTTGCCCAATATGATTTGAGTAAAAAGGATGCCACTCAAGTTCTGGGAAAGAAAATTGAAGAACATTGGTATTTCAGGAACAAATTGACCAACACTCGAGTAGTAGCTTTCAGTGCTCGAAAGCTGTTTCCAAGTACTCGAGCATCATGGTCTTTGATGCTAGAAAAGCTTACCCTGCTTGAGCATTGAGATTGAATGCTCGAGTATTACCTGTGCTTCCTCATATTACTTGAGAGTTAGCATCCAGCATTGTATCAATTGATTCAATTTTCTCTAATACTCAAGCATAAATTCATTTGTGCTCGAATTTTGCTTCAAAAACTTCAAAACCTTGATCCTGTGCTTGAGCATTTTGATTGGTAACGCTGCAAATACACACTTAAGCACTTGCAAAACATTAAACTGAGGTATTCTATGGTACCCACCATTTCTTGGGTCCATGCAAAGTTAAGCTCAACAATCTTATGCTCTTATATAATCAAAATAATATGATATTTGAACAAGGCCTAGATTGAAACAAGAATCAATAATCATTCTCCCCAAATAGTTGAATTCAAATCACTGATTCATAATGGGTAACGATTATATGACACCAAGAATGATTTTTTCCAAAATTCAATGGCAATTTGTAAAAGAGTTTAAACTATAAAAGGCACTATTGGTGATTTTAAACGCAATGCTCAGAGGAAATATAATCAAAATGATATATTTGCAGCTTGAAAGAACTTATGCTCTGAATGATGAAAGCAATTTTAAGGAGCATAAAAACCATTTTAAAATCAAGTTTGCTCAACCCAATTGAGCTTATGCACGCAAATCTAATATGATCAATATTTAAAAGTTGATGATTTATGAATCATGTTTTTCCAAGAATGATCATATCAATTTTTCAAAATCTGAGATGTTCTTTCAAATAATAATGGATAAACAGAGTTGAGATTTTAAATGAATTTGAAACTCATTTTTGAAACATGTGAATTTTTATTGAAAATGATGGAAGTCACCAATCAAGAAGTACATCAGCGATGCTTCACTTTAAAAACATTGATGTTCAAATGAAGAAGAATTTCCTAAGAGCAAAAGTCATATGATTAATAAAATGGCCAAAAGGACCTAATCAAAGTAAG
>JANTPZ010137617.1:12319-62796 GCA_025593235.1 Vachellia pachyceras
CCAAGAATGATCATATCAATTTTTCAAAATCTGAGATGTTCTTTCAAATAATAATGGATAAACAGAGTTGAGATTTTAAATGAATTTGAAACTCATTTTTGAAACATGTGAATTTTTATTGAAAATGATGGAAGTCACCAATCAAGAAGTACATCAGCGATGCTTCACTTTAAAAACATTGATGTTCAAATGAAGAAGAATTTCCTAAGAGCAAAAGTCATATGATTAATAAAATGGCCAAAAGGACCTAATCAAAGTAAGCATAATGACTTTGCTATTAACCTTGGCATCAGGAACATTCAAGTCATGGACATGAGTGAAATACTCATATTGCTCAGAAAAGATGATCAATTGTCAAAGTACAAGTATATTAGAATATTTAAGGCACAGACTCATTTTCCAAATAACTTGAGTTCACCTAAATCACATAAGGCCCAAATGCATTGAGCTCTTTTCTAGAAAGCACATTGAGAGTCACTAAGGGAAAACTCAATTGAAGGAATTGAAGCATTTCTGACATATAAGATATGTTAACTTCCAATTTTGAAAAATGATATTTGAATGTAATCAAAATATAAATATCTTTTAAAACTTGTGCATGCAGTGCCAAAACATGAATTTGAATTGTGCATTTGAAATTACAAGATAGTACAAAGATTATGCACAATTTTCACTTTTGAATCCAGTTAGCACTCTGAGAAATATTTTTAAAAACATAAGAAATGGATAGCTATTGGAATGCAACAAGAATCATATATTCATTACCCAAATGAATTGATAATTTAAAATACAAACTCAGGTAGATATTATGTATTACCATATCTGCTCTTCCTTCTCATGTCTTGCTTGATTTTGTTTGATCAAAGTTGATTTCCTTCCCTTGCACATTCATCAACAAAAGTCAAGTTTTAACATTTAGCTTCAACAAGGTATAGGCTGATTTTCATGCAGTCATAGCCTTGAGAAGCTTTTTCTCATCCTACAAAATCATATCAATAGTTTACTTCTGTTGGTATCCAATTTCTCTTGGATCCATTCAAGATTAGCTTGTAGAAAACCATACAGATTCACATGCTTATAGAATATAACAGAATTAGAGAGTTGAGCATAATGAATCAATCATGACGTTATGCATAAAGAAAACATTTCATTCAGTTCATCAGTATGCAAAAAAAAAATTTCAAACTGTTGATCATTGAGATCCTTGAAGCTTTTCACGAATTGAATTCTTTTCAAAGTGATGTGCTTGAAACTCATGGATTACTTGTTAGATATAAGCATTAACAGATATGGCTTAGGAGTGCAAGTAGAAAATGGCACATGAAAGATTGCCATGTGTGAAAGACTCCATGAAGTTTGAAGCATTTTTTGTTTGTCAAAAGAAATGAATCTTCCAATTTTTGAGAACAAATTAAATGCAAGTAGAGCATGAGTGTTTTCCAAAACATGTGTATGCATCTATAAAAGATAATTTTGATGAACTGAAAGCCATAAAATAATTTTAAGAGTTGTGCACTTCAATCATAAGATCATTGGAAAACTATGCACAATTTTTCTTTCAGCTAGGAATCTAAAAACAATTTGAAAACCAAGAAAATGATTGCTAATAGATAGCTATAACAAAATTTTGAAATGAAGACAGCACAAGATAAGGATTATATATCACCATATTTCCTCTTGTCTCACTGCTGGCTTGCTTGGTTAAGATGGATCAACGTAGATGCCTCCTTTTTGATAGTTTCAACGTCAAAATCCATTCTTCAGTTGTCCATCTTTCATAAAAGTTGAGTTGCCAGTGCTTTAAGATGAAGCTTTTTCATCCTTTTCCTTAGCTACTTGGAGAATTGCCTTTTCTCACCCACTGCATCTTTCTAATGCACTTTGTCTTTGCAAAAATTTCTTTGAGTGCATGCAATCTTTCTCTCTCTCATATTGTGTGGAATACAAGAACCTTTTTCTTTTCATATGAGAGATCCTTTAATTTTTGTTCACTTCAAGATAGTCGAATGCTACTTCTGCAGTACTCCATTCTTGAAGTTGAACATGTAAACATTCACTGCCTTAATTGCTTCTTATGATTGTGCAATGGATGATCCAAGAATTCTCCTTTTGGTGTAGGTTCTATGAGTCTCCTTTTTCATACATAAGAAGCTTTTTGATTCTTTATCTTTTCGGTACCTTTATGTCCATGAATTTATCTGCATGACTGTAACACTAGATAGACATTTTGGTACCCACGTATAACTGGGTCCTTGAATGTTAGCATTTGACCTTACTTATCCTCAAGACCCCAAAATTATTTATTTCTCACAATAGAAATTTTCAATATAGCACGGGTAAGAAATATAATGGGATTTATAATAATAGTTACAAATGAAAGAATGGAACTTATAATGACCATATTTGTAAGTATTGCATTTATTAAGAGATGCGCACAAGAATATTCTTTCTTCAAAAGTTTTTCCAGCAGGACTTAAAAAACACTTTGCTTTTTGAAAGTGAATCAACAACAACTTGAAAAACAATATAAAACATGTTTTTCTATATGCATCAGAGGAATGAAAATTGTTTACCAAAAGTGAATTTGGAGCTCTGGAAGCGTTTTGTAAATTCTTCATTATTCTCAACTTCCAATTGTTCATCATCTGAGGATATGCAACCTATAGACTCTGATGAACTGTAAACAATTTCCACTTGAACACAATCGTTAGAGATATAAAGAGAATCAAGAGTATCCCATATATCTTTGGCATTGGAGTAAAATCTATTTTCTCAAAGTCACTTTCGGTCACAAATATTATATAGAAATCTCATTGCTCTAATGGTTAAACAAAACAAATTTGTTTTTGCAAGAATAGTGTTTGTATAGTGGATGCAATCTCAAATGATCAATAGGGAAAGTTCTTCAAAAATAATTTTTCAGAGCATAGTTCAAAATGTGTTTTACTTTCAATAACAGATGCAAAAGATTAGTTCAAACACAATTTTATGCAAGCTTTTGAAGGGAAAACATTTTCAAAATAGGAACGAGAAGAATTGGAACTTTTTACCGTAGGTGCATCTTGAGCTTTTGAGAGCAAATCATCATCTTTAATAGCAAGAGCCTCTTTGGAATCTATACTCCTCTTGTTCTTTTGTGCTGGCTAACTCATGGAAGTATTTTGTGATTGATCCTTCTACGCTTACAACTTCCAGTTTGTTCATCAACAATTGATGTATATAGCTTATGAACTGTCAACACTTGCAACTTCAAGACATTTGTTAGAAATATGAATACAATCAAGAGAATACCAAATGTCTTTGATAACGAAGTTTTCATTGCTCAAGTTTTGAAGAAATTAGTTTCTTTTCTTCTTCCAGTCTAATCCTTTTTGTTTGAGATGAAAAAACATTTTTGAAACCATTCCACAAATCATAATCAAATCCTTTTATAAAATTTATCATTCTAGCTTTCAAAAACAGAAAATCAATATCTTTCCAAAACTGTAGAATAGTATAATCAAAATCATCTGAAAACACATATAATCCAATTTCAACCATGGATCACTCTTGAGATGGTTAAGTCCTTTAAACAAGAAACCTGCTCTGATACCAAATGTTAGACTGGCTGTCACCCAAGATGGGGTGAATTGGGTGTCATAAAATTTTCATTAAATTAAAGAGTAAACAAAAACCAAGTCATTGAAAGAAAGAGCAGAGGAGAGAAGATGAACACGACGATTTATCCTGGTTCGGTCCTCCTGACCTAGTCCAGTCCTTAGAGCTCCTATGAGATTTTAGTGCAGGATATGACCAAGAGTGGGGGTGAATTGGTCTGATTAAAAATTTTGAAATTAAAATCAAATTTAAAGCAATATCACCGAGAGATAAAGGAGAAGATGAACAAGAGAATTTATCTTGGTTCGGCCCTTCTGACCTACGTTCAATCCTCAGAGCACCTCTGAGCTTTGTAAACCACTAATCCCAATAAATCAGGCACACCAGCCTATACAATGGAGATTCACACTCCCCTTACAACACATAATGAAACAGAGTCTCACACTCTCTGTTTTTCTTTTACTTTCTGACCAAATTTCAACCCAATAAATTCAAGGTCCCAACCTTGAATTAACTCTCAGATTTACAGAAGATATTGCTCAAATAATCTCTCTTAAAGAGTAGATAGCAATCAATGAGGTTCGGAATAAGAATTGAATAATTTATAGAGAGACAAATGAATGACTTAAATGCTCATGAAGATGATTGTTGTTTCTGCAATGAATGCTTGGAACTTTTATAGATGAGAGAAATGAGGTTTCCGTTAGATAGAGTTTATTGTCCGTTACTCTCATCCACCAACTCTTCGTCTTTACCATTAATGCTGTAATTAATGCTTTCTGAGTAGTGTGAACGAAGAAGGCTTGAATCATGCTATTTGTCTGTGGGTACAACTTTTTTCTCTTCCTATAATCCTGCGCTTCTGCATTTATGAGGGCCGGTGAAGTTCAAACGTTGTTAGACACGAATAAGGAAAGATAAGTAGCAGGTGAAAAGCTGTCAGAGAGAGAAAATAGCTGTTGAGAAAATATACTCGAGTGCTTGATCATAATACTCGAGTGTTAGTCAAGTATTTTGAATTTTGTGAAATGATACTCGAGTGTTTTTTGTCAATGGTCGAGTTTTGTAAACACTTTTGAAGTTGCTCGAGTGTTAACTTAGAGTATTGCAGAAGATTTTGAAATTCATTATGAATACTCGAGTGTTGAAAATATTATGCTTGAGTGTTGAGAATACTTTCAGTTGATACTCGAGTGTTGAGAATAGATGTAGTGAATTGTTCTTTGAATCACTGGCATTGAGGCTGGATCAAGTGACAAGTTCCCTGGAAACTCTTCTCCCGGCCTGAGCAACTCAAAAATCTCTTTTGCTGAGAAATCCTTTAACTTTTCAGCAAAAGTGTGAGTCCCTAAATAACTGTTCAAATCACTGGCACTAATGTCGATTGTCTTTCCTCTAATCTTTGTTACCAAGGAATGATGAATAATATTTCCATTATCATCCTTCAAAGAATTAGACTTCATATTATTGTAGAAAATTCTGACCATTTCAGGAGAATAAGGCTTGTTAATCTCAATCAATGCTCTGTAATGATCCATATATAATCTATCACATATATTCCCAAAGCCTTTATATCTTCCAGATTGACATATATTGTAGGATATAATGCATGATTTTTATACTTTAATTCATAATCATTGTGATCCGTGATATACAAATTGTCCACAACATATCCCTCAAGAGGCTCTAATGAGGTTACCTTTTTTTTGGATCCTCTTTTTGATGATTCTCCGGGGCCACTAATTCCTCCTCTTCTCCTCTTCTAGGGAGCCAATTTGCCCGGAGAGATGCTTTTGGTCTCAGAGTCTAAATCCTGAGCAGATGATGGAACTGGCCCAGAGGAAGATTGCATTGGAGCTTTTCCTTTGAGAATGGACTTTGGTTGCCCAGAAACAGACTTTTGAGCCGAGACCTCGACAGTTCCTTCTTCCTCCGATGGCTCGATGATCCTTACTTTCTTAGATGATGCTGATTGGGATTGAGAGGGGCCGAATGATGAAGCTTTAGTCCTTTTTGTATGAGCCATGATGCTTAGAAGTCAAAATAATGGATTTTGGTGAAGAATTGTGTGTTTCGGGTGCCGAGGGTGCGAATGATGAGAGGCGAGAAATCAGAGGATTAAAGGTGTTTTTTAATGGAATAAATGGAGGGGTTTTGATGGTTTGAGGATTTCAAACAGGTTTGTAATGGTTTGTGAGAGGTTATAACTGATCGGGTGAGAGGATTTTAGAGTACTCGAGTGAAGAAAATGGGTTAAGGTTTGAGTGTTTAATAGAAAAAGGGATTTTGAATATCAGATGCACCAACACTCGAGTGTTGTGTATCAATATTCGAGTGTTGAGGAAAAACAGGCTGAGTACTCGAGTGTTGTGACACAGCACTCGAGTCTTGAGTGCAACACTCGAGTATTGTTTTAGCAGTACTCGAGTATTGTCTCAAAGAAGATGAACAGATAGCCCAGCACTCGAGTTTTGCTTCTGAGTACTTGAGTGTTGAGCCTCGCTTACCAACACTCAAGTATTGGTCTTCCAGTACTTGAGTATCGGGGTCTCTGTTCTAAACAACACTGCAATGTGTTTTTTCTATCAGTCTTATACCCAGCATAATCAGAGTCTGAATAAGCAATCAACTCTTCACTGCTTCCTTTTGGATACCATAATCCAAGATCAGTGGTACTAGCAAGATATCTGAGAATTCTCTTTACATTTTCAGCATGGGATTCTTTTGGAGCAACTTGATAATGAGCACACATTCCAACACTGAATTGAATGTCAGGTCTGCTTGCTGTGAGATAAAGCAAGGACCCAATCATTCCTCTACATCTCTTGATATCATAATCCTTTCCATTTGCATCTGCATCAAAAAAAATATTTGAGCTCATGGGAGTGTCAACACTATTGCATTGATCCATTCCAAACTTCTTCAACAGCTCTCTGAGGTACTTGGCCTGATTAATGAAAATGCCATCTTTCTTTTGCTTAATTTGAAAGCCAAGAAAGAAATTTAATTCTCCTATCATGGACATTTCAAATTCTCCCTGCATCATCTTGGCAAATTCTTGACAAAGATCATCGTTAGTTGCACCAAAGATAATATCATCAACATAAATCTGTACAATTAATAAATCTAATTTTGAGTGCTTAATAAATAAAGTTGTATCCACCTTTCCTCTAACAAAATCTTTCTTGATTAAGAAATTACATAATCTTTCATACCAAGCTCTGGGAGCTTGTTTCAAACCATAAAGAGCTTTCTTTAATTTGTAAACATGATTTGGTTTAGAAAGGTTTTCAAAACCAGGAGGTTGCTCAACGTAAACTTCTTCCATAATAAAACCATTCAAGAAAGCACTCTTTACATCCATTTGAAAAAGTTTGAAATCCATAATGCATGTAAAGGCAAGTAAAATACTTATAGCTTCTAATCTTGCCATTGGAGCATAAGTTACTTCATAATTAATACCTTCTTATTGATTATACCCTTTTGCAACTAATCTGGCTTTGTTTCTGACAATGATTCCAGATTCATCAAGTTTATTTCTAAATACCCATTTTGAACTAATAACTGGATGATCACTGGATCTGGGAACCAAGTCCCATACTTGATTTCTTTCAAATTAATTTAATTCTTCTTCCATCGCAATTATCTAATCACTGTCAGACAAAGCTTCCTCTACATTCTTAGGCTCTATTTTTGAAATAAAAGCTGAAAATTGAGCCTCATGAATAAATCTTTTCCTAGTTTGTACACCTTCACTCATCTCTCCAATCACTTGATTGAAGGGATGATTGTGTATATATTTCCAGGCATTTGGTTGAAGAGATTTAGGAAAATCATTAGATTGGTCATTTTCAAAATCCTGAGAAGGTTAGTTATCAAAAGAGTTTTCTTTGCTTTGATTTCCAAAATCTTTTGAAATAATAATTTCTTCATCAACATCAGATTTTGGATGAGGATTGGTTTCTACAAAAACTATATGCACTGATTCTTTATGGTGCAAGTACGTTTATTAAAACTCTATATGCTTTACTTCTATTTGAATAACCAAGGAACAAACCTTCATCATACTTTGGATCAAACTTACTAAGATTGTGGATGAAGCACTTGCTGCTAAATACATGAAGATGAGATAAGTTTGGTTTTACCTTTGAACAGCTTGTATGGTGTCTTTCCGAGAGAAGGTCTTATGTATGCTCTATTTGAGATGTAACAGGCTGTATTTAGAGCATCTGCCCAGAAAACTTGTGACACTTACTTTTCTCTCATCATTGCTCGTGCCATATCTGCTAATACTTTTGTTCTTTCTCTCCACCACTCCATTTTGCTGAGGAGTCCTTGGTGCTAAGAAGTTGTGATTGATTCCTTCATTTTCAAAGAAGGTAGTAAAGTTCCCATTCTCAAATTCTCCTCCATGATCTGTTCTAATGGAAACAATAGACATACCTTTCTCATTTTGGACATTTTTGGCAAACACAGTGAATAATTCAAAAGTTTCATTTTTAGAAGCAAAAAAATAGTCCAGGTAAATCTGGAATAATCATCAACAATGACTAGAGTATACAGATTTCCCCTTAAACTTTTTACTCTAGCTAGACCCATCAAATCCATATGAAGTAGTTCGAGAGGCCTTTTTTATGAAAGCTCTGTTTTTGATTTAAAAGATGATTTAGTTTGTTTTCCTAACTGGCAGGCATTGCAAACCAAATCATTTTTGAATTTAAGTTTTGGAAGTCCTTGAACTAAATCATTTCTGATTAATTTTTCAAGTTGATGCATGTTCACATGAGCTAAACATTTATGCCATAGGTGAGTTTCATCAAATTGACTAATTAAGCAGGGGTTTGTAAAATTCTTTTCTAATTCAATAGTATAACAATTACCGTCTCTAGGAGCTCTGAGTTGGATGTTCAACTTTTCTTTATCGATGGAAAGATCTTTCTTGTTAATGAAGCATTCCTCAGAGTCAAATATCACCCAGTTCCCTTTATCTATGCTCTGGCTGACACTGAGAAGATTATGGCATAATCCTTCCATATGATACACATCCTTTACAGAAGTTCCATTTGAGTTGGCAATTTCTCCAACCCTATAATTCTTCCTAATTGATTTCCTCCGAAGCTTACTTTTCCTCCGAAGCTTACTTTTCCTCCATCCTTTTCTTTTAGGCTGACAAACCTGCTTTTGTCACCCGTCATGTGTCTTGAGCATCCACTGTCAATGTACCACTTGTTTGCCCTGGAAGCTTTAAGACAAACCTGTAAAAGATTCATTTTATAGTTTCAGGTAACCAAGTTCTGTTGGGTCCTCTTAGGTTAGAATTTAGTGCCTTTGGAATATAAGTTCCTTTTGGTACCCATTTATATGTGCCTAATACCTTGTTTCTTTTGAAATAAGATGATGAAGTTTTATGCCCCTTTCTGTTACAGTAGTTACAGAAGGCATAAGGTTCAGATGAATGCACAACTTTTTGAGGTTGATAACCAATACCTTTTAGTAACAGAAGGCATAAGGTTACAGTAGTTACAGAAGGCATAAGAATTTTAGATAGCTCATGTTGCCTTTTCTTTTCTTTCCCTTTTTGAAATCATTTTGAGGTTGATAACCAATACCACTTCGATCATTTGTAACTCTTTGATTTTTCAAAATAACATGAAGCATTTCACTACCTTTCATGAATTTTTCAAGAGTTTTGGATATACATTCATTTTCTCTTTTCAGTTCATTACATTTTGTGCATTCAAGATTAACATAAGATTTTTCAGCTGGTTTTTCTAACTCTTTTACTTTCTTTCTTAGAAAGGACAATTCTTTTGCAAATTTTAGTAATTCTATATGCATGTTGTTATATTCATCATGTAATTCATCATAGCTAGGTTCAGTGTTTACCTCCTCTGTTTCTGATTCTTCTTCTTGAGCAACAAGACAAAGATTTGCTTCCTCTTCTGCTTCACTTTCTTCTTCATCTGAGCTGTCTCCCCATATTCCTGACACATATGCTTTCTTCTTTTTGAAGGATTTGAATTTCTTTCTCTCCTTTTCTTTTTCTTTGTTCTGATTGGCAAGCTGTGGGCAATCAGCATGGAAGTGACCAGGTTTATTGCATTCATAGAAAATGACTTTGTTTGATCCTCCTTTGAATGGCCTTTTAACTCGTTGATCCTTGTGATACATTTTTCTGAACTTCCTTACAACCATCACAAGTTCTTCATCTTCCACATCTCCTTCTTCTTCTTCTTCTTCTTCTTCTTCAGTTTCTGACTCCTTCTCCTTTTCTTTTATAGTTTTAAGAGCTAGACCCTTCTTCTTTTTATCATCAATGGTTGACAGTTCCATCTTGAATTTTTGTTTGCTCTCATACTCAGCAAGACTTCAGAAGAGAGCTGTAACTAAGGTCATTGATTCACCACGGGATTCTTCTATGGCTGTAACCTTGGCTTCCTATTTGATGGATACAACATTTAAAATCTTTCTTACTTGAGAACGTTGATCATATGTTTTGCTAAGAGCTGCTAACTTGTTAATGAGGTGTGTATGACGCATTTGGAATTCAGCAATAGTTTCCTCCTCTCTCATCCTGAGTAAATTATACTCAGTTGTTAGCATGTTGACTCTGCTCTCCTTCACTGCTTCAGTACCTTCATAAGCTATTTCCAGTGCATCCCACATATGTTTTGCTGAGGGTAATGTGCAGAATTTGAAGAAGTCGTCCTCATTAAGTGCTGCCTGCAACATTAGTACAGCTTTTCTGTTGAGATGAACTCTCCTAAGATCTTCACTATCAAACTCAAGACGAGTTTTAGGAGTTAGTCCATCTACCACCTTTATGGGCACATAATTTCCCTGCTCAAATACATCCCATAGATCAATATCAGTAGCTAAAATAAAATTTTGAAACTTTATTTTCTAGAAGGAGAATTTTTGGTTGTTGAATGCTGGAGGCCTGGTGATAGATGCTTCGTCAGTGAGTATATGCTCGCCAAATCCTGCCATGGATCTCCCTTAAAACTATTAAGTTCTTTAAACAAGAGGCCTGCTCTAATACCAAATGTTAGTGCAGGATATGACCAAGAGGGGGTGTGAATTAGACTGATTAAAAATTTTGAAATTAAAATCAAATTTAAAGCAATATCACCGAGAGATAAAGGAGAAGATGAACAAGAGAATTTATCCTGGTTCGGTCCTTCTGACCTACATCTAGTCCTTAGAGCACCTCTAAGTTTTGTAATCCACTAATCCCAATAAATCAGGCAAACCAGCCTATACAATGGAGATTCACACTCCCCCTTACAACACGTAATGAAACAGAGTCTCACACTCTCTGTTTTTCTTTTGCTTTCTGACCAAATTTCAACCCAATAAATTCAAGGTCTCAACCTTGAATTAACTCTCAGATTTACAGAAGATATTGCTCAAAGAATCTCTCTTAAAGAGTAGATAGCAATCAATAAGGTTCGGAATAAGAATTGAATAATTTTACAGAATGACTTAAATGCTTGTGAAGATGATTGTTGTTTCTGCAATGAATGCTTGGAACTTTTATAGATGAGAGAAATGAGGTTGCCATTAGATAGAGTTTATTGTCCGTTACTCTCATCCACTAACTCTTTGTCTTCGCCATTAATGCTGTAATTATTGTGAATACTCGAGTGTTAAAAATATTATGCTCAAGTGTTGAGAATACTTTCAGTTGATACTCAAGTATTTAAAAGAAAACTAGAAGTGAAATCATTTGAAATCTCACAATACTCGAGTGTTGAAAGTATAATACTCGAGTGTTGTCACTTTTCTGCTATTACTCGAGTGTTTAGATGGAAGTGTTGAGTTTATGAGAAAATGGAGCTCGATACTCGAGTATTCAAAGTTAAATACTCAAGTGTTGTTAACACTTTCATCTAATACTCGAGTGTTATGCTTGAAGTGTTGCCTTTCAGTTGAAAACTTTTGCCTGATACTCGAGTGTTGAGAACAAGCACTCAAGTGTTGCCAGCACTAGAGTGTTGGATTTCAGAAACATTTTTAACCTCCAATACTCGAGTATTGAAATCAAGAACTCGAGTATTGTCAACACTTTCAACAAAAACTCAAGTGTTGCCTGAAAGTATTGATTTTAAACCTATGAAAAACATTGATACTAGAGTATTAAAACACAGACCTAGAGTATTCTTCAATACTTCCATAAAGACTTGATAGAACTCGAGTGTTTCACTAAGAGCACTTAATCATCAACAATTTAAGCTTTATAATTCTTAAAATCATTTTGTTATCATCAAAATAAGGCATCAACACTAACAACAATAACATCTCCCCCTCACGATTTGCACAATAACAGAGACCAACATGCTCTACTTTCTCAACCCAAACTCAGCCCAACAATCTCAAGATCCCAATCTTGAATTTCTCACAGAAATACAATTAGTTTGGAAGAACTGATATACTCTCTCAAAGAGTGGATAGATAAACATTGAAGCTCTCGGAGAAGTATAATATCAGTGTCCTAATATGGTGGGATTTCCACGAATCCACACTCTCTGTTTTGAGCTTGGTGACTCCATATACTTCGTCTTCTCTACTTTCTCTGTTCGTTGCTTCCTCATATTTATAGATGTTGGCAAATTATATCCGTTGGAGAGGAGCGTTGTATTTTCTGTTCAGCTTTGCTCTTGTGTTCTGTTTTTCAAACTTGGTCTGCTCTGACAGTTTTGTTTGTTGAAAGAGAAAGAATAGCCGTTGGAGTCCTGACAAGAAGCAAGTATTTGTTGAAGAGGATTAATTCATTAGAGAGTGTTTTGCTTCCGTTACACTTCAACTTCAATGGATGAGGTTGTATAATTTCTGCGTTAAATGGCTCTAACACGAAGAGAGATGTTGTCTGTGATTTTGTCCGTTGAGAGCCCATGCCGAATATATGTTCAGAGATGCTTATTCCCTATTAATAATTCTAGATATGAAGCATTTATGAGAGCAGTTGATATTCAAAAAGCCGTTATACAAATAAGGAAAGATTTGGTAAGAAAGTAGTTGTAGCTATCAGATAAAGTGGTCGAGCATGACATTTCAATGCTTGAGTATTGCAATGTATTTTCAAAGAAAAGTTCAATGCTTTAACACAATACTCGAGTGTCATATGAAAGTGCTTGAGAAATAACTTAATACTCTAGTGTTAAATCATAGTTCTCAAGTACTGATAATACTTCTTAAGATTACTCGAGTATTCTGTGAAAGTATTGTGAAGAAGAGAAAAAGGACTTCAATACTCGAGCGATAAAATTGGAGTGCTCAAGTATTAGGAGTGCTGGCAATCAGTGCTGGAGCATTCTCAAGAAGTATTGATGAACAGTAAAAATTTTGAGCTCAATGCTCAAGCATTGGTTGCTAGTGCTTGAGCATTGCCAGTGCTTTCAGATAATACTTGCAGTGTTTACTCCCAGTGTTGTATGAAAAAAAAAACTTCAATGCTCAAGTACTGAGAATCTATGCTCGAGCATTGGTTCTGCTGGATGCCTTTGCTGGAGCATTACTTGACAGCATAGAGAGAAGAGACATAATACTCGAGAACTGTGTTTCTAGTACTCGAGCATTGGCTGTGCTTTCAGCCAATGCTTGGAGTATTCTCTGAAAGTATTGAGTCCCAGAAGCATGATACTCGAGCATTAAGTGTCAATGCTCAAGTGCTGGCTATGCTTGATGCGTATGCTAGAGCATTGAGTGAAAGCACTGCGTGGAAAACTGAATTTTGAGCTCAGTGCTTGAGCACTAGGTGCCAATGCTCGAGCATTAGCATGTTTTACGGAGAAAACCTGATTCTGAAACTCGATGCTCGAGCACAGCTTGTAGCTCAACTTGCAACGACCATAACTCTCTCATTTCAACTCCAAACCTTGGATATAATATATCAATGGAAAGCCCTGCAATTATACTTTCATATGAAAGAAGAATCGGTCCCAAATACTGTATCTAAAGAAAGTTATGATTGATTCAATAAGCAAAGGTCAGAAATAATGCGTTCAGTTTTGACCACCAAGTTTAGAAATTTATATCTCCTTCATTTGAAATCCTTTGATGCTGTTCTTAGTGTCTATGAAATGTATTTTGAGTCTAGTTTCATATGAAATTGGTTTAACATCAATCAAAACTATATTTTAGGAGATATGATCAAAATACCAGACATATATCAAGCTGTCAGGAAACAGAGGAGGCTGATGCTCGAGCATGGGCTTCCCAGAGGTCAATACTCGAGTATTGTTGGTCCAGTGCTCGAGTATTAACTCCCCAAATATCAATGCTTGAGTATTATGTGCCCAATACTCAAGTGTTGACTCAAAAAACTCACTAGAAGCTCCGAAAACACATCATACTTTAGCATTAACTTCCAGAATCAGTTTTGAGCATCCAAATGAAGCTGAGATGAATAGTTAACTAATGTATAATGATAAAACATCTATTTAAAACATTTTAATATTCAAAATGATTTATTTAACCAAATCATCCTCCAATTAACAGGATACATAAATATTTATTAACCAATATGCATTGTAAGAATCAATATGCATGGTAAATATGTATTGTGAAAACTTTTTACATTGTAGAAACATTTTGCTCTTATTTGACATCAACAAAACTAATCATATCTAACACATGTCTGAGATAAGGTGAGGAAAGATGATGGCCTTCATGGTTTTGGATGTGAGAATGGCATAACGAATGTTTGAATAGATGAGGGTGGAAATGTCGAAACTGATCCCCTGCATCAGCACGTCAAGTTTGCTAGGTGGCTGGTCAGGAGTATGTTACTGTAGACGAGGTGGATAAAATGTTTAGTTTTAGGGCGGTACTCAGAATGGCAAATATACATCTCTAACTTGTGAGGGACTTGCCAACCCATTCCTGGCAAGCATAGAGTCTTAATGATTTGATCCTCAGGGAAGTTACTCATAAGAAGAGTGTAATTGTCTTGCAAACAGATAGGAATAGAAAAGTGTTTACCTATGGTACTTCGGTTTACCAAGTGAGCTATTTTAACTCCTTGACAATTGATGTAAAAGTCAATTCGTGGCGGCAAACGGCATAAAAGTGGTCAACGAATGCAAGGTTTCCTTGGGTATGCTCACATATTAGGCCTACATGGCCAGAATCAGTGATACGGTGGACAAAATAGTGGGTGGGAGGAGTCAATGGAAAATAAAGCTCCTTAACTAAAGGGCACTTTTCAGTCAGCTCTAAGATATCCTACAAAGATGGTAAATGCATAGGGTCAGGAATAAGGGGATCTATAACATTTGGGGTCATAGTCCTAGGCATGGTTGCTGGTTAACACAAGAATAAAAAACATAGAAATAAAAGTTAATCACAAACTAGCCTAAACACTAAGAAAATTTGCAATAAGCTGAAGTTGATTGAGGCGAAAATTAGGGTTAGTCACGGTGAAATATAACATTCATCGCTACGAATCCTCTTTTTCATCGCGGCGAAAATTGCAGAAGTTTGAAACTCAACGACAACGACTGATAAATGAAATGGAGAATTAAAATGTAGTAAAATGGAGAAATGAAAGGCAAAAATCACTTACTATGATGAACGGGGTAGACGTGGCACCGGAAGTGATGCGCAATGCGGTGGAGAATAGCAACAATAACAGAGAAGAAATAGAGAACAAAGAAAAGAAGTTGTGAAAGATGAAAACAAATGAAACGGTTAACGATTTTAAGAAAGAAATCTGGCAAGGAGATGAAAAGATGTGACTTTTGCCGCGGTGCAACTAAACTTTGGTTGCAGTGAAAAACCTAAGATAAAAAGTCTCGGTGTTGGTCGCAGTGAAAAACAAAGTTTATCATGATGAACACTTCCCGAGAGGAAAAAACTTGTCAACTCACGAAATTGGCTGTGGCGAAACATCACATAGATAAAACACATGAAAAAGAAAACTGAAAAACACAAGCCTACTCACCAGCACCTAATCCTAGGACTTCAACCCTAACATTAAGCAAAGTAATCAAGCATCACAAGCAAGTCTTTTCAATCATCACTGTAATGTCCACCCTTTACTGTAAACTGAAAAGAGGCCAAACTGATAGTTATGAGATAAGATAAGGCCCATAAATAAAAGTATAGAAAGAGAAGATGTCAATGGACCAAAGAGGCCCTAGTTAATTTAGCCTTAAGGCTTTGAAATTGCTAAGAATGTAAGCCAGGGACATAAATATCATTAAGTATAAAGACTAAGGGCAATATGGTCATTGGATAAAAAGGGCCAAACTATTAGTCAAAAGTCAAGTTAGAGCCCACAGATGGAAAGCACGAAAAAAGTTGATGCTGATGGGCTCGATAACCCAAAGTCAGACTTGGCTCAGTGGGAGAAATTTCATGAGAACTCCGTAGTCAAGCGTGCTCACCATGGAGTAGTGTAAGGATGGGTGACCCCTTGGGAAGGGCCCAAAGGCCAGGGGCGAAAAAAGTGAAGGGCAAAATGGCAATTTCGGAAAGTTAGACAGTGTAAGGGCATTTTGGTCATTAAGAGAAATTGTAAGGATATTTTGGTCATTTAACAAAGTTAAAATCAGAAAGTCAATCGTTGACCAAAATATCAGAAAAATTCACAGATGCCCAAAGGATAGAGCATAACTCACTGGTTAACAGAGTTTCGACAGATTGCTAAAAATCGGCCTAGATTTTTTATTTATAGAATTTTGAAAATTTAATGGCCGAAAATAATTATTTGAGGTATCAGGAGACCTCAATCAGTTGAGTTCAGGCCATAGAAAAATAAAGTGATAATTCATTAGATAATTCATCACGAAGTATCCTCAAACTTCGCTGCTAGTACTATGCCTTTATTGCTATTAAACTTGGGCTGACTTAAGTTGGGAAATCTATTGTGGTTACTGAAACTAGTGCTGCTGTGGCTACTGTGTCTATCACAGTCTATTTAGCTTACTCTTAATAATCATAAAGCCCTTCAGCAGCTCTAATACTTCTAATACTGTTTACCTTCTAATTTTTTTAGAAAATTAACCACAACTTATTCAACGTCTGCCCAAATCATTCTCATACTTAGCTGTCATAAAATACAACCTAAATAACATTTCTATATCATAAATATACTTTAGCTATTAATGCTTTATGCCTCTATTTACTTCTTGGCATTAGAATCACTAAACAGGATCTCATCCTATCCTGTCTCTTTGCTTTTGTAACTCTTTGAACTACTGGATGATTCTAATGTATAAAACTTTATCTTTGCTAACATGTACTTTGTCTAGCACACGATCATATTCTAGCTCACCAATAGCTTAGGATGTCTAATAACCTCAAATGTTACTGGACTATCAGAGATTCTTTCCTTAATCATATCTTCTCTCTCATTCCCAGAGGTAAGGCTCAGTCTCATCTAGTATTCTCTGCCTCAAATCAGGCTTTGGAGGGACATAATGTCTATTTTTAAATATAATTATTCCCTCAGAGGCTTCTTTGAATTCTTTAGCTTCTCCTAGACTCATCTAAGTCTATGTACTCTATACAAGTTGACTCTTTTTCTAAACTTCTTTGATCTTTTCCTCTATGTTAATGAGGATCTGAGTGATTCCGTATTTATCAGGCGCTATCTGTAGCTAATTCAAAATACCCCATTCTCGAAGGTCCTCTATCAGTCTATGTTCTTTCATCATCATCTTAGCCACCTGCGCTATCTTCTGGCTTAGTGCCTTGGCAACTACATTTACTTTACCCGGATAATACTTTATCATGTAGTCATAGTCTTTGAGCACTTCATCTAGCGTCTCTATCTCAAGTTCAACCCTTTCTAATCTTGCAAATACTTGAGACGTTTATAATCATAGTATAACTTGATGGTTGCTCCATATAAATAGTACATCCATATCTTTAGAGCATAAACTATCGCTGCTATAAATAGTACATCTATATCTTTAGAGCATAAACTATTACTCCATATAAATTGTACATCCAAAAATATTGCAACCTCCGTCGATTCCATAATGTTAGCGTGCTCACCATGGAGTAGTGTAAGGATGGGTGACCCCCTGGGAAGGACCCAAAGGCCAGGGGCGAAAAAAGTGAAGGGCAAAATGGCAATTTCGGAAAGTTAGACAGTGTAAGGGCATTTTGGTCATTAAGAGAAAGTGTAAGGGCATTTTGGTCATTTGACAAAGTCAAATTCAAAGTCAAAAAGTCAATCATTGACCAAAATATCAGAAAAATTCACAGATGCCCAAAGGATAGAGCAAAACTCACTAATTAACAGAGTTTCGACAGATAGCTGAAAATCGGCCTAGATTTTTATTTATAGAATTTTGAAAATTTAATGGCCGAAAATAATTATTTGAGGTATCAGGAGACCTCAATCAGTTGAGTTCAGGGCATAGAAAAATAAAGTGAATTTTATAGTATTTAATAAAATTATTGCCCAGTATACGATTAAGGCGATTTTCCCGAAAATCAGGAAAAAAACCCGAAAATCTCTGAAATATAATTTATTTCAAAAAATAATTTTAGAAAATCTAGAGGGAATTTTGGGAAAATAAAAAGGGCTAGAGTATCAGTGAAAAATGTAGAAATTTTGAAAGCCTTAAAAGTATTTTACCCTCCGATTGCACATTTTCAGGGTTTTAGACAAGATAAAATAACCCTGTAAATTTTGAGGAGATCAAGGGGTATTTTGGGAATAATAATTTTACCATATTCAAGAGGAAAATATGGAGGTTAAATGAGGAAGAAAATATCTCCAGAAAAGTAGAAAAAGAGTTACCGGAATAAAGTTATGTTTACCGATAAAAAGTGTAATCGGTAAAAGTAACCGAAAAGGATCCAGTTTGGTTAACAAAACCAGATTTTAACCCTTAGTTACAGCCATCATGAGCTACTTTTGATGAACAAATAAGAGACAAGCAAGTGGGTGATATGTGGTGCAATCTAAAGCCCTTAGATCTAAACTTAATCATTAAGTATCAATATTAGCCATTGAAATTTTGTGAAGGATTTTATAAAAGGCTTTTTCCTCCATTTTCTCCTCACTTTGGCTGACCTTCCAACCTAAGAGAGAGAAAGGCTCCATTCTCAAGCAAGCACAAGGAAGAAGAGCTTGAAGAATAATCAAGGTAAGAGGGCTTACCTTCCAACTAAGCATATATTCTTGATCCTTGGAGCTTCCTCTACATTTCTATCAGTTTAGATTTTTTATTTTGGCTCTCTTTTGGTGGATGGAAAGTTAGGGTTAATGAGAGGGATTTTGAGGAAACTAAAGGTTGCAAAACACTCCTTGCAAGATAAGGAGTAGATTGATGTATATATTGCTTGTGTTTGATGATTATATGAATTTTTAGAATCTCAAACCCTAAGGGGATGTGCTGTCCAATTTTATATTTGATAAGGAAGAGTTGTTTTTTAGCTAAATAATCCATGAGAAGTGTTTTGGGATCAAGAATATGTCATTATATGTGAAATAAAGTTGTAAAATCCCATTTTTGGAAAATTTCCAGATTTTTGTCCAAGTCTGGTTCATGAAGAAATAATGTGATTTTTATGATTTTGATATTTCCATTGAGTTTAGAAGCCAAATTTGTGTAGGGTAAAAGTGAGAAATGGATTTGGGAAGCATTAGAAACCATAAGAGCAAGTTTCAAAGTTTTAAAGGTGCTTAAAGGAGCATTAAAGGTTATATTGCGTTTTTGCATGTTTTCTTGCTTTGTGATGGATGGAAATTTATGATTATGTTCTTATGTAATGTTTAGGAAGTTTAAATACAAAAGAAAACATTTGAAAAGATTAACAAGAGAGCTTCAAGTTCAAGGAGGAATTAAGAGGACAATGTAGCAACACTCCTAACTTTGGCATCTACTTTGCATTGATTATATATATGTGCTAATTGCCATTTTTGTTGTGTGGTTGTAGCCATTTGAATTATGAAATCTTATTTGTGTGAAAGCTTGATGGTTGTTATGCAATGATTGTCTTGACTTGGTGAAAACTTGATTGATTGTTCTTGTTACATGGCATACTTGTTTCATTTGATAATCATGCACGTAGATGTATTATTAGAGTGTTTACTACTGGGATTTCCTTGAAATCTCACCTATTAGTTACCAGTTTAAGCAAGGGCGAAGGAAAGGTTAGTGAAGCATAAAGGGCCATGATGTGGGGATTGGTTACCAAATTATATAGTGTACATGTTTAAATGTTTGGATTAAATGTAATCCATAAACCTCTTCATGCTTTAGTCACATGCCTATGTGAAATATAACATTTGGATGTAGTATTATTATGTTGGTAAAAATGGTATGAAAAAGAATGAGATCAATTGGTAAGGAATGAATAAAGTTGCAAGTTAAAAGGGTCCAATGCCCTTTTTAATTCCCTAAGTTTGGTTATGAGGAAAAATAGTAAATGAACTCCAATTGATCTGAAACTTGGTGGAAAAATATTTCATGTGGTAAAGTTTAAAACAAGCCAAAGTTTGCTGAAATTGGACTTTTATAGAAGAAGTTATGATTTTCCAAAGTTAAGAGAAAAACCTGAAAAATTGAAAAATGACGATATGAACAATGCAACTTCACGCAATAAACTGTATCAATTGGGCAAGTTTTGGATCCAATGAGTATTTTTCCCTATAGATCACTTTATAAGCTTTAAATAGAAATTTGAACCACTCCATTTCAATTTTTCTAGAATTAGTTATGATTTTTGGGCAGAAATCTGGAAAATGACCAAGTGAATAGTAACTTCAAAATGAAATTTTCAAGTTCACTTCTTTGGCTAATTTAAGTTATCTAAGGCCTTAAAGTGGTTCAATAGTGATCTAATATGAAACTTATAGGGGAAAGTAAGGAGTGTTACAATCGCTCTCATGCAACTAGGCTGATCATAAAACAAGGGAGTTTTGTTGAATTTAAATACAACCTACAAGAAAATGCAACTACTCTAATCCTACTGGAGAGGTTCCTCCCCGCACTTATTTTCATCATTAACCAATTAAGTTCAACTAATCATATGACAGTAAGAAGAAAACAAGAGAGAAAAGAGATAACCTTCCACTTAAATCTCCTTAGACTCTTGTAGGATAAGTTCTCATCCCGGATGAGAAACATGAAGTTCTTTATCACAACTCCTCGTACATTGGATTTTTTCATAGGTAGCTCTTGATCACCAGGTAAATGCTCCAAAGCATAGGGCTTGTAACCATGGCCTTGCTTAATGTGATACTATAAAATAAATATTTGACTAACAGTAGTATCTAGTCCAAGAATGCAAACACGAAGAGATATAGAGTAAATTAAAAATATCTTAGGAACAAAACTCTCCAAGTATAAATCACAACCAAGAAAGTCAATGGCAGCCCCTTCAGCAGGAATTCAAGGTATCAATCAAATTTTTAAAATCCTTTTGTGCTTGTAAAGTGGATATTACAAATTTACTAATTTTAGAGCTTAGCACATCATTTTTGTAGTCACTAGAGGATTCATCTTCATGACAAGATTCATTCTCATTTATGATTTTATCAATTAAAATTTTGGGATCCTTACTTAGGGGATCATCCTCCACAAGTTCATGCTTATGAATGTGAGCATCTCTAGTACTATTAAATGTGTCATGTTCTTTACTAGAGTTCTTTTTATGCCATACCGTGAGTTTATCATTCTTTTTATCAATACAAAGCATGCAGATGACATCATTGTCAGTTTCTTTCAATTTTATATCCCCATCATGTTTAGTACTAGGAGGAGAAACATGATTATCACATAGGGAGGTAGTGACAGTGCAAGCAACATCCCCAATTAAAGCATCGCAACTTGCATCCAAGTGAGCATTAATATTTTCAAACATATGAGGATACTTAACAACAATGTCCTCATCTATCTCATCCTCACTATCATCAATTGAAGATTCACCAGAAATAGTAGTGATGAGATGTGAATTTTCTCCTCGAACATATGAATGATATTACCTGGAAGTATAGGAGCTTGAGGACTCTCCACATTTAGATTGACACTTGACGCTTGAGTCTGAGCTCCATGTTCATCTCTTGTAGTGCTTTAAGCCAAGGATTTCCCAATCCACCTCCGGTCTTTATCCACAGCATATGATCATAGTACGCAGCAAAGAATTCATCGTTATCTTCCATCTCATTAAAACTTTTGGGTGTCCCTTGAATGAGTAACACAAGGTATTTCTCCTTGAGCGTATCATACTTTCTTGTTAAGGTATTAGTCAGGTCGTCCAAGTTATGGGAAGAAAGTAGAATGTCTAGTTCACCTAGTTGATATGTGATAGGTTTAGGTAGAGGACAAGTTTCACACGATGGTTGAGGTTGGTGGAAAGTAGGTTGGGAGGGATAGTTATATGGCTCATATGGAGAGTTAGGGGTAGGTAGGTATGATGGTGAAAGGTGTTGTTGATATGGTTCATATGGTGGAGAGAATGGATTATATGGTGGTTTGTGTAATGGTTGTATGGGTTCAAAATATGGATTATATGATGGAGAAGGGTGTTCATAATATGGTGTATGAGGTGGAGGATATAAAATGATGCTGCTGGAGAAAGCTTCCCATGACTACCTAATTGAGCTTTATTTGTCTTAGTTTTCTACTTGAATTTTCAGAGTCTTGGAGTCAATTTTAGCCCATACATGACCTTTTCGTGCTTAAGTTTAGATTAGGAGTTAATGATTTGGATTAATGTGATTTTGGGTACCTATGCCATGGATAATGATTTGTTGTGCCTAAATTGCATCATAAGCAAATGATACTGCCCATATCTTCTATTTCAGGAACTCCTTACAAAAGGGCAAGAGAAGCAGTTCTGGAGAAGTTTGCCGCAGCACAATTCAACATTCGACGCGGCCAAAGTTCAAGCAGTTCTGGAGAATATCGTGCAGTACTTATTTTTTACCTCAAAAGGAAAATAACCCGACCCGGCTTGATAGACCTGACCCAGGACAGTTTATTATGCTGAATTAGGGTATTTTCGAAGAGGAGGAGGAAGAAGGAGGCTGAGAGCATTGAGAGAGCAAAGGAGGAGAGAAACCCATTCTCCATTTACCCTATCCACACACTAACACCATTTCACACCACTTCTTCATCATCCATCCATCTATCATGCTCCCATCATCCATTCAAAGCTCATTCCCATCACCCATGAGGAGTTGAACATCTCTACCCTCTTGAAGATGAAGTGATCCAGAGTTCAAAGTGCTGAAAGTGGAGTACTTACTTTCAGTCTGTGTTTATACTATAGATTACTAGGATTTCGAGTTGGACTTTGTAATTTGTGTGTAAATGCTTGGTCTCAGTTGAGCCAAACTTGGATTATTGAGTATTGAGTTGTTTTGTGATTGATAAAGCATAATGGAGTTCATTTTGTTTATTCTCTTCTATCATCTTAGTTGTGCTTGGTTTTAGAGTCAACAATGTATGGAGTTGATTTTATCACTCTGCGATTTCCGTACACACACTAAGTGGTCTTAAGGGATTTCATGGGATGGAGTTCATTTCATGTTGTTTCGAACCCATCAAGTCGTGTGGGGATTTAGAAGGAGATCATCGTATGACGCTCTAGACCCATGCGAATTGTTGGGGTTTTTGATTTCAAAAACTTGGTGCGAAAGCCGATACTTTCCCTCATCCTTTGCGAACTATGATGGAACACTTTGTTTTCAAAGAGGTGCTCATTATTGTACACCGTTTCTCTTTATCATAGCTGCTTTGCTTTCCTCTTCGATAAAAAAATACCAAAAAGAATTTAGTTTATTTTGTAATTAGTTTAGATACATAGGATAATTTGAATTAGACCCTGGTTGCATTTGCATCACAAGCACAGACCCAAGCTAAGAATTATTGGTACGCCTTCTCGCTTCCAAAGAGAACGACCCTGGGGTTGTCACTATACAACCCTTGGAAATCAAAATTAATATTCTTGATCTATTTTCAAGGCTAGTCAGTGACCTAAGTTAACAATTTATGGCTTAGTACGGACAACTACCCAAGACCCACGTGAATGAAATAGATGAGAGGATGTGAGAAATGATAAATGAAGCTTGGTGGCGTTGGAGGTCAAGTGGCGACGTGTGAGGTTTGAAGGAAGAATGAATAGGGCTAACGAATGAAGCTCCAGGCGATGTTAGGATAAAGGATTAATGGTTGTCGGTGCCAATGAATAGGTATTAAGTGGCGACTGGAGGAGAAAATGAATGAGAAGTGTGTAGGCATATGAATGAATTGGGAATGGATGATGACAAAATGAAAAAAAAAATCTGGGAGTGTATGTGCGGCTATGGTTTGTATAATGGCGGCATGATTGCATCTTAAATGAAATAATGACTGGAGGATTCAAAATATAATGAATGCTTCCAGGAGCTGTGTGTTTGGGCTAGATCTTTCGCCCAATACGTTATTGGTTCCAAGATGAATGGGCAACCGCTGTGTTAAATGAATGATGACAAAAGATGGTCTTCTCCCTAATGCTCTAGGTGGCAGCTCTTTTGAATAGTGGAGGAGGTGAATGAATGAAAAGGGTTTTCTTTTTCTTCTTCTTAATGGGCTCAAGCCCATTCTTTATATTATTTACCCATTGAGCTTTGAGGTCCATAATAATATTCCAGATATAGGAATATGATCTTAATTGTAATTAGCTCTATAATCAATTGTCACTTCCAAAATCTGCAAAAAAAAGTGAAATCCGATAGATAGTCAACATATCTATAATGCAAAATCATCCAAGAGTCAAAACAATTCAAAGCTCCTAAAAAATGATATGATTGCCCTTTTATATAATAATTATTTAATTGAATCCAATTAAGCCACTAAAAATATATCAAATATTGAGGTTTATCAACTCCCCACATTAGCCTTTTGCACTCCTGGGCAAAACTATATTAAGTCAAGAGCCAAAAATTAAAAATGAACAAATAAATGCAAGCATCAAGAATCACAGTTAGTAACCATGATTTATCACTTATCTCCAATCCATATTCATATCACATGCTATGAGAATCAAGCAATAATGCAAAGATTAATAAAGATGAATGCAACTAAGAAACCCTTGCAAGGTTAAGTGTTTGTGTTCAATTCTCTCAATGGGGTATTTTTCACTCAATCATCCATCCAACGAAACTCTACCATATGCTTATAATGGTTCTAAACTCTCCACCGCTAGTAGTAACGGAATAAATAGATCAATAGGTCTTTTATTATGTTGTAATATTGGAAAGATCAATAAATGAGATTGGGGGTAAACAAATGGATGGATAGAAACAAGTGAAGTATCATGAATAAAATATGCAAAGATGATGGAACAAGTACACAATGGCATCACTAAACACTTGCATAATTACTATGTAATGGAATGTAATGCATATGGACCTTTCACTCTTTTTGCTTTTCTCAATCATCATTTTTTATTTGCTTTCTTCTATTCTTCTCTCTCTCTCTCTCTTTGTTTTTCCAGCATTTTTCTTCTTTTTCCCTTCTTTTTTTTTGTATAACATTGCATAAAAAAAATTTAAAAAACATGTGCAAATGCCCAATGATGGAATCAAGTCTTGTCTTGAGAAGTAACACAATGTACTTGAGCCTAAAAAGTAATGGAACAATGGTTTGTGAAATGAAAATGATGGGCTCAAAGGGGTTAAACAATGAAAAATCATATTAGGGTTGGCCTTTTGGTTTATCTAGCTAATGAAATGAATGCCTAAATCATATCTATCATGCCAATACAAGAGCAATCTCAACCAAGAGCCAAGGCAAGTTCTAGAAAGTAATGGAGTAGATGGATGTATCACACATATGAAATGAACAAATAGGCCCAAAATCCTTCCATCAAGGCTTTGTGTTTCCTAATTGCATTCATGAATCCTAATCAAAGCATCAATCTTTGAACTTAATGCATATGAGATTAACATTTCTTTTCAATAAGCTCTAAGTCACAATTAACCAAATTGTAATTGAGATACTAAACATATGTCAATTCATAACAAGATATAGTATTCAATACTCAAAATGTGCATTTTACTAACCAAATCAGCCTAAAAAATTTTTAATTTTTTCTCAAGCTAACCAAGAGAGTTCTTTCACATAACAATAACTCACTCCCCCACACTTATCTCTTACATTGCCCTCATTGTAAGCCCAAATTCATAGTAAACAATAAATCTTAAAATAGTAATAAGAGATCAATGTGAAGAAACAGTTATAACTACATCCTAAAACACACAATACAAACAGAAACAATATACACTAGGCTCAAACATGACTAATTTTTTTATACTAAAGATACCCTCCCCCCGACTTATTCTTTATCATCTAATCATGTAATAAACAGCCCATATATACAAGAAGAGAAAGGAAGGGTACAACCTTATTATGGAGGCTTGTAGCTCTCATGGTAGAAGTGGAGGTGATTGCCTCGAGTGTGAAAATGTCCTCCATAATTATCCTTCAATTTATAAACCCTCTTAACACGCTTCTCGACTTCCTCAAGGGGGCCAATCCATGTCTCCTTAAATTCCTCATGAGGGGTAGAGTAGTGAGGCACATAAGCCATCACATAGTCACCAACTTCAAATGTGCTCTTTTGTAATTGAAGCTCCTCATAAGTGAGTTTATTTAGATCAACGGATAAAGCATGAAGCGGTAGTAGTGAAGAGCTTCCAAAGCCATTCTTAGAACTTAAAGTCTTCTCTTGGCTAGGTGGTGCATTAGTATGAAGTTGACATACCACCTTCATTAGTTTGGAAACATGTCTTAAAGCTTGAAAAATATTCAAAGGCTTCTCTGCATGAGTCTTAGCAGCTCCACTATGCCCTGCACTATTGTCACAAATAACACCTTTCTCAAACGTATTTGGATTAGTGGAAGACTCAACAAGCATAACATCATTAGGCAAAGCAACATATGGAGTGGAAAGAGTGTAATCTAATGAACCAGCATTAGAACACTGCACGTCACTACCATGTGAGGGGGAAATAGAAGAATAGGGGTGAGAAAGGGTTGGAGTAATAATCCGTGCATCAACATGACTCAATTGCTTATGAGAAACCAATTGATGCTCAACAAAACTATTATCATGCAATTCATCAATAAAATGAACATCAAGCAAAGAGTAGTCTTCATATGGTTGTTTCATTGTTTCATACATGTTGAAATGCACAAAATTATCACCAACAGACATAGTAATGGAACCCTCATGTAATTTTTCTTTCAAGTTCTTTTTTCTAAATCTAAAATGGAAATGTAAAAAGACAAAACAAAAAATCCTTCTTTTGTTTTTTTAAAATTTTTGTTTTTTATTTTTCTTATACAAATTTTTTTAAATCATGAACCTCTAAATCTAAAAACAAAACAAAACAAAAAAAATACCCCAGTCAATTTGATAATTGACACTCAATTACTTAGTAGCTCAAGGCTCCCCGGCAGCGACGCCAATTTGATAAGCATTGTTGTGGGGCTTCCAAATAAAACTAAGCTAAATGCAATATATGGCAACTAACCTAGGTCAAACTCTACGTGGAACCTATATTGAACTACCAAATAAACTAGTGAAAATAACAAATTAACCAAGAAGTATCAAATGTTTTTTCATTATCAAAATTAAACTAAATGAGTGAATTTAAATTCTATAAAATGAATGTCCTAGGTGATTGACTCCACTAACCTTCCTTGTCCAATTTTAATATTAAGTTCTTCTTTTAACTAAGCACAAGAACTAGTAAGAAACCTTACTAATCAATATTCCTAACTTTTAATATAATCTAAACCTAGACTCAATTAACCAATTAGGAATATCTTAGTGCTTAGCTCATGTTAGATTTATAAAAGATCCTCTTTACCTCCAATTAATTCCTAGAAACCTAGCAAATCAAGTGATTTCAAGAGAATAAAGGAAAGCAATTGAATAACAAGAGTGCCATAGTCCAATCACAATTCAAAGTACCAATCTAACACAAGTATCACAATCTAGATTATATCAAATGATTATAATCCTCTTCCATACATATAAATCATAACCTCTAGCAACCTAGAATTACAATCCACATATATAGAGATTAGAAAGTGAAATTAAAATTAAAAGAACTCCCCTAATTGCTCAAGGAGTCTGGTTAGTATCATAATCACCATTGGATGGATGGATTTAGCTACTCAGGGTTGAAATGTTAAGTCCACCCAAGACCCACGCGAATGAAATAGATGAGAGGATGTGAGAAATGATGAATGAAGCTTGGCAGCGCTGGAGGTCAAGCGGCGACGTGAGGTTTGAAGGAAGAATGAATGGGGTTAATCGAATGAAGCTGGAAGCGATGTTGGGATAAAGGATCAATGGTTAACGACGTCAATGAATAGGTATTAAGTGGCAGCTGGAGGAGAAAATGAATGAGACATGTATGTAGGCATATGAATGAATTGGGAATGGATGATGACAAAATGAAAAAAATCTGGGTGTGTATGTGCAGCTAGGGTTTGTATAGTGGCGGCGTGATTGTATCTTAAATGGATTAATGAATGGAGGATTCAAAATATAATGAAAGCTTCCTGGAGCTGTGTGTTTGGGCTAGATCTTTGGCCCAATACGTTATTGGTTCCAAGATGAATGGGCAACTACTATGTTAAATGAATGATGACAAAAGATGGTCTTCTCCCTCATGCTCGAGGTGGCAGCTCTTTTGAATAGTGGAGGAGGTGAATGAATGAAAAGGGTTTTTTTCTTCTTCTTCTTCTTCTTAATGGGCTCAAGCCCATTCTTTATATTATTTACCCACTGAGCTTTGAGGTCCATAATAATATTCCAGATACAAGAATATGACCTTAATTGTAATTAGCTCTAATAATCAATTGTCACTTCCAAAATCTGCAAAAAAAAATGAAATTCGATAGATAGTCAACATGTCCATAATGCAAAATCATCCAAGAGTCAAAACAATTCAGAGCTCCTAAAAATGATATGATTGCCCTTTTACATAATAATTATTTAATTAAACCCAATCAAACCAATCATGAGTAATAATAGACTAAGTTTAGGCACTAAAATATATCAAATATTGAGGTTTATCAATCACTACTCATCTGGTCATTGTCCAATTTTTCAGATTTTTCTCTTAATTTTGAATAATTGTAACTTTCTATCTACACATCCAAATTTAGAAAACTATGACTCATTTAAAGCTTAGGATATGTAGTATTTTTCTGAAAAATTTCATACCAATTTGACTTCAATTGTTATTTTTCACTGTTACATTAACTTGGATTATTGTTAAGGGCTTTGGACCCTTTTAGCATTGTTTTGCATGCTCACATTCCTACCTTCCATGCATATATCCAAATTACCTCACAATATATCATGTTTGGTCTACATATGCAGCATATACAACATTTCTCATAGTGTAGGAGTTTAGGCTACAATTATCAAAAATGCAATTAGATTACATAACCAATTTGCACAAGTCTTCTACTTGACTTGGCATTGAAAGTTCCACCTTACCTTTACACTCCTTTGCTTTTGCTTTTGAACTTGGCCCTAAAAAGTATTGTTATGAGGGCAGAATGAGATTCATGGAATTTCAATAGAAAATATCTCTAACTAATACATTATTAACATGCACAATCATTATTGTGTAATAATAAAAAGCCATGTACTTGAATGTGCATTACTAACCTTAAGTTCTTACACTCATACTTTGCCACGATACATTGTAACACACCTTAACTAACCCTTTTAGCTTCATTTTATATCATTATGGAACCATTCTTGGGCCTTGAATAGTTTAAAAAGTCAAAAGAAATCAAATCTGAAATTTTGATTTTTTAAAAGTTACTATTCATTAAATTTTGGCTCAACTTTGAAAATTCATAACTAATTCTACAAAAATCAAAATTGAGTGGTTCCAATTTCCATTTGAAGCTTATAAGTTCCTATATGGGGAAAAAATACTCATTGGGTCATTAACTTGCCCAATTGATACAGTTTATTGCACAAAGATTCACTGTTCATTTGGTACTTTTTCTATTTTCCCAAGTTTTTCTGTGATTTTTTGCCAACTTTGGGATATCATAACTATTCGTAAAAAACTCCAAATATATTATTCTTTGGATCATTTAAAATATTACAATATGAACTATTTTTTTGAAAAAATTCAACTCATTTGGAGTTCGTTTGCTATATTTCTCATCAGCCCAAAGTTGTGGTTTTCACCAACCTTGTAACAACTTCTATGAAAAATCATGACTTCCTTTTCTTCCTTTTTCGCATGCCCTACTTTTTACCTCTTTTACTCTTGGTTAACATGCATTTATAGATATGTAAAGCATGCATTCACATCACTTTGACTAGCACATATGTAGATGTTTAAATTACAAAACCATCTTCAACTTTAAACTTAAAATAACATTACATATACATAATCAAATATCATCAAAGTGACATTTACATTTGCCTCAAACATCATTAATCTTGTCCTTATCCTTTGGTGAGCTTCCATGTAAAATGGTTAGTGGGGGAGGGTGAGATTTTTAGAAATCCCATTAGCAAAACTTTCCAACACACTTTATAAAATTGCATGACAACTTTCAATATAAGTGGGTATTCATAAAAGTGCAACATGTAACAATTAAATGTATATAGCCATAGCACACAAAAGCACATATTCACACTTTCATAAATTTTCTAAATTTTCACATTACACAATTTCTACACATTACATTTACACAATCATCATAAATTTTCAAAACAAGTCATGCACAAATTCATACACATTTTCAAAGTAACTTAGTTAATGTTAAAAGGTTTTGCTACCTTTAGCTCTTAATTTTTCCCTTAACTTTGATGCTTCTTGATCACTTGAGGAATTAATTCCTTGCACCAAACTCTTGCCTACATAATGCACAACATCATGGCCATTAAACATAAGCCATTTCAAGGCAAGAATCAATGTAAAACTTCATTAAACTTTCTCTTCAACTCTCTTGCTTCCTAGTGAGTTTTAACTTGTCATATTGATTTTTCATGCTTTCTAATTCCTTGGCTCACTTTACCCCTACATAATTTCTCATTTTAAAGCCAATGGAAGCAAATCATCAAAAAACACACTCCTTCCTGCACTTTCCAGATTTGCACGAAAATTACCAAAAATTGGAAAAATGGTTCTTTTCAACTTTTCTTGAAATGTAACTTCATTTTCTTGTTTCCAACCTTATTTCCATGGCTTATGTAGCTTAAATTCAACTCTCCTAGATCACATAGAAATTTTGGTATCATAACCCCTTAGGGTTCTTCATCTCAAAATTTACAAAATCATCAAACAAGAGCCAAACAATCACAAGCTATACACCAACATACTCCTTACAACACAAGGAGTCTTTTACATATAACTATTGGCTTTAAATCCTTCTCTTTCTCACTCTTGACCTCAAGAACACAAACTTTGAATCTTGAAAAAGAGAGGTTTAATCCAAATTCTAATCCATGGAATAGGTAGAAGAGATCACAAGGATCAAGAAAAGGTATATGATTGGGTGGTTTAGCTTCTTACCTTGTGTTTTGTGAAGCTTTTCTCCTCTTTGTGTGCACAAGAATGGAGTCTCTTCTTTCTCTATTTGGGGCTGTAATTTCGTGCAGATTATGACGAGGAAGAAGAGGAAATGTTGTGTTTAATAAATTCCTTGTAAATAAATGAAAGGTTGAGATGTAGTCTTGATTTAATATGTTGATCTAATGGTTAATATCTTTCCACCTTACCACTAGATTTTTATGCTTAAAATCTGATCACATGGGCTTTCATAATGAGCTGGAACTAAAGGCTAAAAATCTGGTTACATTAACCAAACCAGTTGCCATTTGGTTACTTCTACCGATTACACTTTTTACCAGTAAACGTAACTTTATTCCGGTAAATTTTTCTTTGCTTTTCGGGAGATGTTTTATTCCTCTTTTAATCTCTATAATTCATTTACTAATATGGCAAAATATTTTCCCAAAAATACCCTTGAAAATCGTCCAAAAATAACAGGGGTAATTTTATCCTGCCGAAAATCCCCGAAAAACGTATTTCTGACGGGGAAATAACTTTTAGGGCTTAAAAATTTGTATAATTTCCACTAATACTCTAGCCCTTTTTCCTTTCATCAAATTGCCCTCCAGATTATCCAAAATTAATTTTTGAATAAAATTATATTTTTAAAATTTTCGGGCATTTTTCCTTAAAATTGGGAAATTCGCCTCAATCGTATATTGGGCAATAATTCTATTAATTGCTATAAAATTCACTTTATTTTTCTATGCCCTGAACTCAACTGATTAAAGTCTCCTAATATCTCAAATAATTATTTTTGGCCATTAAATTTTCAAAATTCTATAAATAAAATTCTAGGCCTATTTTCAGCAATCTGTCGAATCTCTGTCAATCAGTGAGTTTTGCTCTATCTTTTGGGCATCTGTGACTTTTTCTGATATTTTGGTCAATGGTTGACTTTTTGACTTTGACTTTGTCAAATGACTAAAATGCCCTTACGCTTTCTCTTAATAACCAAATTGCCCTTACACTGTCTAACTTTTCGTAATTTCAATTTTGCCCTTGACTTTTTCACCCTTGATCATAAAATTTCTCCCGCTAAGCCAAGTCTGAGTTTGAGTTATCCAGCCCATCAGCATCAACTTTTTTCGTGCTTTCTATCTGTGGGCTCTAACTTGACTTTTGATTACTAGTTTGGCCCTTTTATTCAATGACCATATTGCCCTTTGTCTTTATACTTAATGACATTTATGTCCCTGGCTTACATTTTTAGTAATTTCAAAGCCTTAGGACTAAATTGACCAGGGTCTCTTTGGTCTATTGACATATTCTCTTTCTGTACTTTTTATTTCTGGGGCTTAACTCATCTCATAATTATCAGTTTGACCTTTATTTCAGTTTACAAAAAAGGGTGGATATTCCATATATCATCATCATCAAACATCAAAGAAGAATTGGCATGTTCATGAATCACTCAACATAATATTAGAATGACAATCACACAATCAACAATGATAAAAATGTAAATGTAAAAGTTAGAGGATTTGCTATCTTGCTTGCTTAACTTTCTTTGATCTTTATTGACTTCCTTCTTGCACTTTGGAATTACACTCCTACATATTACATAATGTAATTAGCATTAATACAAGCCAATATCAAGCATCAAGACATGATAAAACTTGCTCAAACTTCTCTTATCTTTTAAGGGCCCTAATACCCTTAATCTTGCAAAAACATGTTCCAATGATTCCAAAATCATTTCTCACTTGTACCTTGTACAATTTTGTCTTTTAAACCCATTGGAAGCATCAAAATCATAAAAAAAAAACTCATTCCTTCATCCACTTACCCTACATGACAAAATGTTCCTCAAAATTGGGAAAAATGTGATTTTTCAACTTCTATCTTTATACACATGCATAATCACATTCCTAAACCATTTTCCCATAATCAAACATTACAAAATCACTCTTTTTCTTCCATGAACATTGTCAACTAGGGCTTATGAACAGTAACTTTATGCAAAAAATTGTATATACAACAAAACAACACAAAACAACTATTACTGGATTCTAAATCTCGCATAGAGTTGTTTTCTAATAGCTCTTTCATCTAAATCTCTCTCTTTTTCACTTTCTCTCTCAAACATCATATAATTCCAGTGGCACATATATAAAATATTGGCCAAAACACATGTTACCTTTGATTTTTTGGTTGATTTTGCTCCCTTTCCTTTTCTCTCTTCACACCTCCTCTCCTTCTTCTTGCTCTTCATTTTGGCCGACTTTGGCACTTCTAGAAGTGTCTTGAAGTGTTCGAAAGAAGAGCACATATGTTTAATTAGTGTGTAGGGCCCACTTTGTATTGATAGAATAACTTTCTGCCGATAATTTTCCTACCACATGGACACGAACTTTTCTTACTTTTACCCTTTAAATATAATCATGCCAAGTGGTGGAATCTAAGCCCTTCATCCATTTCTTGGCTTCTCTTGGAAGTTTCCTTAAAAATTTTGCACATGTGCTTCATTAATTGTGTGACCCGAGTGGAATGAAATCAGATACCTGAAGCCATTGTATATTTTAAATAATTAAATATAATTAATTATTTACTAAATATGCAAATATTAAATAACCTTTAAAATTCTTGCAAAGGTTATTTGTGTCATCTTGATTTGAACTGAGTCTCAATTAATGATCAATGAATTTTTCTCTCTCTTTTGGAACATGTGAAATTTCTAATATTTTGGTCAAATTTTGACCAAAATGCCCTTGAATTTCATAAATGGCAATTAGGTCTCTTTAATTTCAAAATACTAATTTAGTTCCATTTTTAAATGACAATTGGGTCCCTTCAATTTCCAAAATGACACTTTCGTACTTTACTTTTTAAGATGACCATTTTGCCCTTGTTTTTTCTACTCTTGGCAGAATGGTATTTCACTCTTACTTTCATTTCTTTCCTTTTCTTACTTGGGCCCCTTAATTAGGCTCTAGCTGCTTAGTTAGCCTTTATATCCAGTTATCAAAAACTTAGATATTACAATAGGTGTTTGTGAGATTAATGGTTGTCTTGAGGCTAGAAACTTGAAGAAATGAAAGATTTCAAGGCATAAACATTCATTTCCTCTTGATTTTGGCTTGATTTTTGGCTCTTGTCTCTCTTCCCTTTCTCCTTCTTCATGCCACACTACCCCTCTCCATGCTCTCTTATTGGCGGACTTTTTTGGCCTTCAAATGGTCTCGAAATCTTTAAACATCAAGACTATCATGGAAAACCCGCACCTTTATATGATAGAATAACAATCTACTAATAATTTCTACCACATGGTCATAAACTTTTCTTAGTATCACTCCTTAAATAAAATGATGCCCTATTGAAAATTTTAGGCGCCTTAATCTTCTTCTGCAACTCAATTACTTTATAGTTGCTTTATGGTTTCTTTAATCGAAACTATTCACCCGGAAATACTCTTCAGCAATTCTTGGATCACTTGATCAATGTATGACCATTAAAAATTCCCATTAATTAAGAAATAACTCTATGATTTTTCTCAACTTTAAAATCCTTCCAAATTTTCCCTTTTGACAATTTCATCTAAAAACCCTATTTATGGGGTTTATTATCCTTTCATTTATGTTCAAGTAAAGTGTTATTCCTAAAGTGTTATTCATTTATACATGAAATCAACTTTATAAATTCACATAGTTCTTGCTATAATTTTCCTCTGTCCTTGATTAATTATCTGAGGCCTCTTAGTATTTTTAATAATTATTCATCGCTAAAAATCCCTTAATTAGCCAAATATTAAATAATTACTGAAAATTTCTTTTGAGGTCATTTAAGTTACTTTAACCTCAATTCTACCTCAAATAATTTTTAGGGGATTAATCTCTTCCTTTATATTTTTTGGGGGAAATTTTCTAACATTATAGTAAAATTTACCAAATTGCCTTCATTTGTAGGTCAGATAGAAATTATTGTTCATTTGTGCAACATATACAAATAAAATCTTCTAGCTGAATTGTGGTACATATGCTATGCTTTCTTACATTTGTAGGTTAGATAGAAAACCTAAATAATTAATGCATTTTAAAAAAGGTCATATAGATATCGATCATTTTAAATAACCGATTAATAATTATCACTTTAGGTATCAATATAAATGACGAATGTAAAATTAATAATTTGACCTATAGTTGTCAGTTTTTAACTAAACACCGTTGTCTGTACAAACTTAAGTTGCCTTCATTTGTAGGAAGGAACATTTGATACAACTGCAAAAAATAACCAACATCAAAGTATGCATTAGCCATCGGTTATTAGTTAATAACTAACGACTTATAGTATCATCCATTATCTGCATGCCCCTATCTTTTTCGCTAACGTCACATCAATAACTAATGACTTATTTGTCAAGAAACAACATTATTCGATTAGGCATCATTTGATTAGTTGACGTATAATATCCTATTTGACAGAAGTTTATTTGACCTTGTGTAGTAGTGTGTGATGAATATGTTAAATTTCAAATTTTTACAACTAGTAGTCATTAGTTATTTAAAGACGCGACATTAGAAACCTTTTTAATGTTGTGTATATAAATAATGGATGAATATTGTCCAACATTTCCCACTCCCAGTTATCACAGGTTGAATCTAGACATCAATATTTTAAATATAACTAATGACTAATATGAACATTTAAATGGCCTTTCACATGGTAGACATTAGTCGTTCGTTACCAATAATGACTAATGTAATGGATATTTAAATGGCCTTCTACCTGATAGACATTAGTCGTCGATTATTCGTATAAGCGATGACTAACATGATGAACATTTAAATGAGACTTTCCACCTAGAACATTTTAGTTGCCGGTCATCTAAAAAACCTATGACAAATATAATTAATATTTAATTGCTTTAATTTCCACTTGGAACAATTTAGTCGTCGGTATTTTACATAATCAACGTAATGAATATCTAATTTATTATTTCACTTGTATTCTTTAGTTGTCAGTTATTAATAACAACTTACATATGATATATTGCAAGCTTCAAATTTATTACATAAATACCACCGACCTTTTTATTTAGTTTCCTGTTTACCAATGTGAAAAGTCTATGTCAAAGCACTATTCTGTAGCAGTGAATTTTGGAAAATTTTGAATAGAATTTGTATGGGTTCACAAACTGCTGCTAAAAGATGTACCAAAAATTTAAATTTCATTTCCTACGACAACTAAATTTCAACTCCAAAATTTAGTAGCGGTTTAGGAGTTGCTACAAATTCTGACAGATGTTTTCTAAATCTAACTAATTAGTAGCTGTTACTTAACTACAATTCAAAATCTAACTTAACTACCAAACGTCAAAACTACAATTCAAAATACCTCTTAAACAAGAAATGGTTTCTCAACCACTATAAAATTTTCCTTCCCGTGCCTCCGTTTTGAAGCGGTTTTCCCTAAATGCTAAAAACTTAGTAGCGAGTTTGAACATGTGTAGCAGTATGTATAACCACTGCAAAATTGTTTGTTATGCTTGATTTAGTAGCGGTTAGGCCAACCACTACTTGTGTTATTAGTAGAGTTTAAAATTGCTACAAATGCAGCAAATTAACCACAACTAAAGCCCTTTTTTGTAGTGAGTTAGGTCTTCGGTGTCAACTATTAAGACTTAACGATGACTCACTCCATAGCCGCTAAAAGTTATTGAATGTGAAATTTTTTGTAGTGTAAGGACGACAGAGACAACCATAAGAGATGATAGATAGATAGATAGATAGCAAATACATGGATAACGGTACGACCGAACATTATTTTTATAAAAAGAAAACAACGAATTAAGAGCACGAAGACGAACACAATGATAGACCTAGAAGTAGTTGTGTAATTTTTTTCCACTCTTGGTTCTGCAAATCAACTGTAGAGTGCGTTATTTTCCATCCATTGATTTCTTGTTGTGGTCATATTCTGCTCATTAATTTGTTACCAGTGAAACCGTTGAGCAGATTCACGACTGTGTAGCATAATAGTCATGGGTTCAAATCGTTCTCTTGTAACAAATAATAACAGTGCCAACAACAACAGCAGTGTTACAAAACTTAAATGAAATATTTTTAAAATATTCAAAATATTTTTTGACATGTGTATATTATCATATTATTAATAATTTACATGTTCACCTCAATAAGTGAATAAATATTTATCCTTATTATTCACATGCTCACTTTAACATCACACAATCATATTGCAAAAAAATTTATTATAACATAAATAGAATAAGACGTCAAACTTTGATTTCATAAAATAAAGCTCAAGGATGTAGACAAAATGATTGACGTGAAGGGAATAGAGGGGGAAATGAAAAATTAATTAAAAAAAGACATTGTTCCTTTGGATAAAAATTTCAAAATAGTTACATTGAGAAAATGATAAGATTTATAAAATAAATAACATAACTTAAATCTTGTTATAACTAAAGGAAAATAATAAAAAATAATCATTAAAAAGTCTTAGAAGCGATAAACAACATGCAATGTCAAGTTTCGTTGTAAGAAATGACAAATTTATGTTGATCGCATGCTGTAAGACATTTTGAGAAAGAAACGTACCCTAGGATACCAGCCACAAAACGCGCTATCTACAGACGGTAGAAGGAGGGGTCTTCTTTCATGGTGGTGATGGAGAGTGGTAAACTGGATGGGGCCATTGGCGTGGATGGTGTGGTGAGTAAGCTTGAACTGGTGCAGGAGGAGATCGGTAAATTGGATGAGGGTACTTGCAGGGTTTCTTGGGTGGCGGTGGCGGTGGTGGTAGAGGAGGTGAGTTGTATTCTGGCGGTGAGTGTGGATGTTGTGGTGGTGGTGGAGACATGTACATGTATGGTGCTCTAGTCGGGGCTGGTGGTGGAGAAGGAAGCCGTCTTCTTGCAAATGTTTGGTCTGGCAATAAGCTTAAACACACAACTGCCAACATTAGAGTAAGAATGGTTGTGACCATTTGTAATCCCATCTTCCTCTCTCACCTCTTAAACAGCTATTTGGTTCTGCCCTTTTTGCAATCCAACCCCTTTGCTATATATATACAAGCACACTTTTTTTTTTTTGGTCACCCACTTAATCTTATTACTCCCTCGATCACGTTCTTCTTCCTTTTTTTGGATCAAAATTACTCCCCCTTGTTCTATGATAAGAGATCTGTTTATGAATGACATGTTCTGGTTTAAAATTTTGTGTATTATTATTTTATATTTTGGGCCTATTAAATATTTGTTATATAGTCTCATTCCTGTTAATAATTTCATGTTTTTTATTTGCTCATTTTCTCTTTCATTCAACCCACCCTCAATAATAGTTAAATTACATTTTTCATATTTATTGCAATTAACCAACTTTTTACTCATATAAATTAGTTAATATATCATATAAAAAGAATCCATATTATTATATACATTCTTTTTTGCCCCAAGTTACAAGAGTATCTTTGAAGTTACTTTGGGCTATATATTTTTTTGATATACTTTGGGCTATATATTCAACGAACTCATTGAGCGAAATTATTTTTTTGGGCCAAAACTGGTGCCAAGTGGGTTTCGAGATGGATGGGAGGGATCTCAAGGCTTCAAGTTGGCTTGGGAATAAATTAAATACATTGAATTCCATGAAGCATCCTTAGTTTTCGTTGCTAATAGGAATAGTTGTAATAAATGATTTATTCAAAGTCATTTTATTATTACATACCACATGCGACTTGGGGGACCGGACATTGAATTAGTCAAAACAATGGTTTAAGGATTAATGGGTTAGATCAGAGATACACTGGTTGGATTGAAATAATATAATCTAATGTGCAATAATGTATTTAATAAATTTTTATTGTATTTTATAAAAATTAATTGATTAAATCTTGAATAATATATTATTTTATGCATATTTTAAATTTTAAGATTCTAATTATATACTAATGATGAAAAATAATTGAGCTAAATGAATTAATTATATTTCTAAGAGGAAATTTGTGTAAACAAGCATTTAGGGAATTAAATGGTTGTTTTGTTATTTTATTTTTTAAAATTAATGAGGGCCTAAACCCATCACTAGTCATAAATAAAACCCTAATCACTTAATCCCCTCCGTAATCTCTCTTTCTCGTCTATCATCTTCTAACTTTTCATAATAAATCAAATTGTCCATCTTTGGTCCTATTTTTGGTTGTTTGAATTTCAAATTTTTTTTAGTCCAAATCGGGTGGATCGCCTGACCCAATGGGTTGAATGAGTTATTACTAGTTTACATTAGTCTCATCCGGTTCAGCTACTTCCTAGTTTGCTAGTTGAGCCAAACCACTCCCATGGTCGGTTCTCCAGTCCCTGAGTTGAACTAGTTAGTCTTGTCTAAGTTTTGAAATTTATTGCAATTAACCAACTTTTTATTCATAGAAATTAGTTAAATATCATATAAAAAGAATCCATATTATTATATACATTCTTTTTTGCCCCAAGTTACAAGAGTATTTTTCAAGTTACTTTGGGCCATATATTCTATGAACTCATTGAGCGAAATTATTTTTTGGGCCAAAACTGGTGCCAAGTGGGTTTGGGAAACCGAGATGGATGGGATCCCAAGGCTTCAAGTTGGGTTGGGGATAAATTTAATAGAATTTGAATTCAACGAAGCATCCTTAATGTTCGTCACCAAATAGGAATAGTTGTAATAAATTATTTATTCAAAGTCATTTTACTATTACCTGCCTCACGCGACTTGGAAAACGCAGTCCAACTTGGCCTTTTTATATAATTCAGTCTTCTTATTTAATTTTTTTGGCCAAAAATCTGTGTTTTTTTAACCAAATAAATATTTCTGCTATATAATTTCATGGGTTGCATGTTTTATATCTTATTGTGAATTTTATATTTGATATTGCTGTTAATAACATATATGACTTCTAGATATATGTATTTTTATATATACTTTTCATGCCCTTTTTTTGACTTTTTCACGTCCATTCTTTAGGAGACGTATATGTAAGGAACATAAGAAATATTTAGATGTAATGTCCCTTCAATAACGGATTCGTGAAGTCATACTTCCATTTAAAAAGTAGCTCAACCACTATTGTTGGTGCAGCATTTTGTTTAACAAAAATTCAAAAAACTAGATCGGACATTAAACTAGTCAATACGGTGGCTTAAGGCTTAATGAGTTAGATCAGGGTTAGACCGATTGCATTAAAATAATATAATCTAATTTGCAATAATGTATTTAATAAATTTGTATTTTATTTATGAAAATTAATTGATTAAATCTTGAATGATATCTTATTTTATGCATATTTTAAATTTTTAGAGTCTATTTAAATATTAATTATGAGAATAATTTGGATAAAATGAATTAATCATATTTCTAAGAGGAAATTTGTGTAAACAAGAATTTTGGGAATTAAATGGTCATTTTGCTGTTTTATTTTTTTAAAATTAATGAGGGCCTAAACCCATCACTAGACATAAATAATCTCTCTCTCTCTCTCTCTTCTTCTATAATCTTCTAACTTCTCATAATAAATCAAAGTATCCATCTCTGGTCCTATTTTTGGCTGTATATTAGAATTTCAAATTTTTTCAAACCAAACCAGGTGAATCACCTGACCCAACGGGTTGAACGGTTTATTACTGGTTTACATAAGTCTCATTTGGTTTAGCTGCTTCCTAGTTTGCTAGTTGACCCAAACCACTCCCATGGCCGATTCTCCAGTTCCTGAGTTGAACCAACCAGTCTTGTCTGAGTTTTGAAACACTAATCCAACAGTTACAACATACAAGAATACACACACACACATATTGCAAGATCACATGTACTATTTTCCAACCCTAAAGAATTAGCTCCCTCCTATGAAGAATTTAAACTTCTCTTGGTCTTTAAATATTCAACAAAGAGTGCTCTCCTTTAATATCTGATCATTAAACCTCTATTTGCGATATATGTATATTTTTGTAATTTGAAATAAAGTCCAGATTGGTAGTTATGGGTTCAGTTAAGGCCCAGAGATAGGAAGCAGAGAAAAAGAGAAAGTTAAGGAACCAGCAAGATCGGAAGCAGCCTAAGCTTAACGGATTAAATTTTATAAGAACTTTACAGTTAAGCGTGTTTAAGCCAGAGTAATGACATGATGGGTGACCTTCTGGGAAGGACCCAAATGTCATTAAGCATGGAAATGTGAGGGCAATGTTGAAATTTTGAAGGAGTAGAAAGAAAAGTAGGGGCATTTTTGAAATTCTGAAAGAGTAGAAAGAGAAAAATGCAAGGGTATTTTGGTCATTTGACTAAAGTCAAAGTCAAATTCAAAATTCAACAAGTCCAAAGTTGACCAAAATATCATAAAAATGCACAGATGCCCAAAAGATAAAGAAAAAAATCCACTGATCACAATGACAAAGTCAGTTTTCCAAATTCAACCAAGATTTCTGCTTAGAGGATTTTGAAGGTAAATTGGTCGAAAATAATTATTTGAGGTATTTGGAGACCTCAAATAGTTGAGTTCTAGGTATAGAAAAATAAAGTGAATTTTCTAGTAAATTATAAAATTATTGCCAGTTTTCGATAAAGGCAAATTCCCAGAATGGAGGAAAACGGACCTGAAAATCCTAGAAATGGGATTTTCTTTGAAGCCATCAGTGAAAATTCTAGGAATTTTTACTATCCTAAATTTCAATTGCCTGTCGGTAGCCCTTTTTCAGTGATTTTAATAGGGTAAAGCAAACTTGTTGAATTTGGACAATTTTTCAAGGTATTTTTTTAATAAAAATTTTCACAATATGGATGAGTGAAATGTGGAGATTAAAAGAGGAATAAAACATCTCCAAAAAAGTAGAAAAAATTTACTAGAATAAAGTTACTTTTACCGGTGTAAGTTGTAACCGGATCAAGTAACTGAATGGTAACCGATTTGGTTTGTGCAACCAAGTTTCTAGAAACTAGTTACACTCATTAATGACCACTTTATGAAGACCAATGAGAAGAGGCTAAGTGTGAGGTGTGGTGGTGGATTTTAGACCCTTAGATCATATCTTGAATTGCAAGATTAAATCTCCACCTTCCAATCTTTTATGAAGAGATTAATTAATTGGCAATTCCTCTTCTCTTCTCCTTCATTTGGATGAAATTTCTGTAGCGTTGGGAGGGTGAAAAGATGCCATCTTCATGACACAAGAGAGGAAAAAGCTTCAAGAACTCACAAGATAAGAAGCTTTACCACCCAATCCTATACATATTCTTGATCCTTACAACCTCCTCTACACTTCTATCGGATTAATTTCTTGATTAAACATCTATTTTGCAAGATTGAAAGTTAGGGTTCTTGATAGTGAAAATGAGAAAGAGATGGATTTAGAAGAAATAATTGGTTGCAAATCACTCCTTGCATGATAAGGAGTAGATTGATGTATATATTGCTTGGGTTTGATGGTTGTATGAATTTTTGGAATCTCAAACCCTAAAGGGAGGTGCTGTCCAATTTTATACTTAATGAGTAAAAGTTGTTGTAAGCTTCATTTAGAGACTTGAACCACTCCGTTTTGATTTTTTGTGGAATTAGTTATGAATTTTCAAAGTTGGACTAGAAATCCGGAAAATTGCCCAAATGAATAGTAACTTGGGTTGAAAATTTTTATTTCACTTCTTTGGTCAATTTAAGTTATCTAAGGCCCTAGAGTGGTTCAATAACGGTATAATATGAAGCTAAAGAAGTAAAATAAGGAGTGTTACATTTGGTGGTATCAGAGCATGGTTTTGGGCTTGATCATGCATTGTTGGTGCATTATTAATGTATTGTGTAAGCTTTATGTTATATGCTTATTGAATGCATGATTTACCTTCATAGGATATTGGATTGGTTGGATGTTGTTGGATAAGTATGATTGAGGTTGAACATGAAAAGATGAAGGATGAGAGTATAAGAGTTACTTAGCCCGTATTGTCACGAAATTGGATGTGAGATTTGTAACACTCATTCTCCGAAGATTAGTTTATACTCGAAACCTTTCACGGACCAAGGTGATTTCCTCGAATACAAGTGAGAGCTAATGAGTCTTTTGAATCATGGTAGTAGAAGGTTTTTATGATTGTTCCAGAGAGGCCAATCATGGTAGTAGAAGAGAAGTCTTCCGTAAGGTTGAAACCTAGCTACACCTCTTTTGAATCACAACGTAGTGTTCTAGTTTCATCTTAGAGCTTGAATGAAGTGCAGGAGCAACTTAAAGATCCAAACGTGGATCATAGAGCTCGTTTAGAAGAAAAGATTCATAAGGGGACTGGAAATGGTAGAGCTGCTTCTTTAGTATGGCCTTTGGTGTGAACACGAATGGACTTGGAGAGCATACGATTCTGCAAGGGCGAGGTTTTCATCTAGTGTGGATCCAGAGGGCTAGAGAGGCTTCTAAACTGGATCAACTATTCCTCGGTGCAGCTGATGATAAGGAATGGTCGTGGGTTTTGATGGCAGCCATTCTAGTATTGAGATCTTGAGAATGAAATTGAATTGGGAGATTGTTGATGAAGTTATGGCCAATAATTCAAGAATTAGAGTGGCACAACAAAAGTGTGGAAAGTAGTCAAGGTACTGGAATTGTTAATATGCCTCTGATTATTATGAGTATAGTGAATAGACTATAAAGGCACATTGATAGTTGTAGTCTCTGTTGTGCAGCAGTAGACACAACATATTTCCTAACTAAGATGGCCTAATTCTAATGACTATAAAGGGTTGGAAAGGTATAGTACTAGCAGTAGAGTTTGAGGATACTTAATGATGAATTATCTGCTAGTATATAGGCTTAAATCTTTATTTGATAAATGATTCCTTTATGAGTAAATGGCAACAGCTGAAATGACCATGGAATGGATCGATCAAGGAATCATGAGAGCTACCAAAGGGAAAGTGAGGTAGGCCATCACAATGATGCAGATGATGAGGAATTGAGGATGTACCTAATAGAAAGTATGCTAGAGGATGTTTTAGCTAGCAAGTATTTATCCAAGTTTGGGGCGGTGATTTTCCTATGCCGAAATAATGTTGCCACGTTTGGGCATGCTATTTCTTGATAGACAGGAATTATATGGGACAGTTGCATATGAGGTGCTTCTCTTCCCAATTGTATGGGATAGTAGCACATGAAGTGTTTCTCTTCCCAATTGTGTGGGACAGTTGCATATGAGGTGCTTCTCTTCCCAATTGTATGGGATAGTAGCACATGAAGTGTTTCTCTTCCCAATTGTGTGGGACAGTTGCATATGAGGTGCTTCTCTTCCCAATTGTATGGGATAGTAGCACATGAAGTGTTTCTCTTCCCAATTGTGTGGGACAGTTGCATATGAGGTGCTTCTCTTCCCAATTGTATGGGATAGTAGCACATGAAGTGTTTCTCTTCCCAATTGTGTGGGACAGTTGCATATGAGGTGCTTCTCTTCCCAATTGTATGGGATAGTAGCACATGAAGTGTTTCTCTTCCCAATTGTGTGGGACAGTTGCATATGAGGTGCTTCTCTTCCCAATTGTATGGGATAGTAGCACATGAAGTGTTTCTCTTCCCAATTGTGTGGGACAGTTGCATATGAGGTGCTTCTCTTCCCAATTGTATGGGATAGTAGCACATGAAGTGTTTCTCTTCCCAATTGTGTGGGACAGTTGCATATGAGGTGCTTCTCTTCCCAATTGTATGGGATAGTAGCACATGAAGTGTTTCTCTTCCCAATTGTGTGGGACAGTTGCATATGAGGTGCTTCTCTTCCCAATTGTATGGGATAGTAGCACATGAAGTGTTTCTCTTCCCAATTGTGTGGGACAGTTGCATATGAGGTGCTTCTCTTCCCGTATCGTATGGGACAGTTACACCAATGATAAAACATGGTGTGTTTCTCTTCCTGTACATTTACACTTGATAAAAATACAGCATATGGAGTACCCCAAGATGAAAAGGAAAGATGGGCTAATATTAGTCAAGGGTAAAAGTCCCTTTGGTACATATAATATTTGAGATAATACTCTCCATAATGTCATGGTAATGGTTATAAAAGGAATAGTAAGAATTGTTGAATCCCTTGATATAGCAGGCTGGCATATAAAAGATTATGAATGGGCTAATGAATAAATCAGTGTTTGGGAGCCCAAGCAGTATTGTAAGAAAAATGTGGCCTGAGAAGGATGGTAAGCAGTAAGAGATTTCAAAGGTGACGAACAGGAATGAGTTAAGCCTAAGAAGACAAGCTGGATCTTAAGATTAGTCTTGGAGAATTATCGGTCTAGCTACCCACTGATGATAGATAACCTATTCTTAACTTATGTTTTGTGGTCTAAAAGTTTCTAAGAGACTCCCTTGGTGATATTGAAAGGTGTGGTTGAGGACCAATCTTGTGAATTGGCGTTAATGCACATAAGGTTGAAATATACCTTAATAATTAAGCTTGTGTGGCTAAGCATGTATGACTTGGAGTCATAGTTGTATGCTATTTTTAGAAACGGGAGAATGAGAGGGAGGTTGAGTTTAAGATGGGAGGCTATCCTCAAGATGGCTAGCTAGTACAGAGAGAGTGCACATGACTATTTCTTCTGATAACCCAGCTGTCAATTAGGATAATCTTTTTCCGTCGATAGAAAGTGAGTAAAGTATGAAGCTATAAGTCCAGAATTGAATGTGATCAGGCCAGCTAAGCATAAGATACTACAGGGAGGCAAATGAGTATTAAAGGTTTTAAAAATGAAAGCTTAAGGGATTGAATATGAATGAAAGTAAAGAGATGCCTCTAGAAGGGATATCATGGCTAAGTGATTTTTCAATAAAGGCTAAAATGGAAGAATCCCTTCAAGACATTTTGGTAGTCACGGAGTTCCTTGATATGTTTTCGGATGAAGTTGTGGATTGCCTCAAGAGAGTGAGGTAAAATTTGTTATTGATATTAATGCCCGGGACCCATCGAATTTTTAAGACTCTATAATAGGGGAGAGCAAAATACCCGTGGCCCTGCTAACCCTCTCGAACCCGGGAAAAATTCCACGGAATTAGCTTGCCCATTGTTGGCCTGTGACGGGCGGGCTAAAACCTGCCCATTTGACAACTAAACGGGACGGGACCGTACACGCCCGTTTAGGATTTTATTTTTTAAAAAGAATTCCCCCATCTCCAACTAAGCGTGCCTGTTGCTATCGGTGGTCCACTGGTCATTGTCAAGTTATCCCCATTTATTATTTTCATTATCCGATGCAATGAGTAATGCCGATTGGTGAGAAAACTTGAGGTACCTTCGCCAGTGGCGGTCCTCATCCTGATGCCATCTCTATTGCTTCATCTCATTCTCCTCATATTCTATCATGCCCATGCTTGTGCTCATGTTTGTGCTCTTGCTCGCAGTTATCGTGCTGCTCATGGAACTTCGGAGGGATCTGGAAAAGCGAATGAACAATGAGAAAGAGGGGGTTGATTCACAGCAATCGTCTATTCCACAGCGTCGACCTGCAATTGAGCTTTATTTGTATTAGTTTTCTACTTGAATTTCCAAAGTCTTAGAGTCAATTTTAGCCCATACATGACCCTTTTTATGATTAATTTGAGATTAGGAGTTGTTGATTTGGGTTAGTGTGATTTTGGGTACAGATGCCCTGAATAATGATCTATTGTGCTTAAATTCCATCATGAGCAAATGATACTACCAATATTTGCTATTTCATTTCAAAAACTCTATACAAAAGGCAAGAGGAAGCAGTGGCCAAATGTGGCCAAAGTTTAATCAGTAGGCATGAACTCTTGGGAAAGGTTTACCGCGGTGAATATCATGTATTACTACCAGAATTTACTTCAGATGGAAAATAACCCGACCTAACTTTAGAGATCCAACCTAGAACAGTTTTATTGTGCCATTCAGGGTGAGATTGAAGAGAGGCTAAAAGAGAGGCTGTAGAAGGGAGAAAGAGAGGCAAGGTTACTCACCATAATCCATTTTTCTTCATCTTCCACACACACACAAAAAACCCTACTCCATCTTCATCACCATCTATCCATTTATCATGCCTCAATCATCCATTTGGAGTACGTTTCCATCATCTATGAGGAGCTGGGCATCTCTATCCTCTTGAAGATGAAATGAGCTGGAGTTCGAAGTGTCAAAAGGGGAGTATTTGCTTTCAATCTGTATTTACATATTAGATTACTCAAATTCCAAGTTGGACTTTATTATGTATTTACACATTATATGTTAATTAACATTTGGTAAATTGTATTTTTATTAAAGCAACTTAAAATGCCTAAATTGAAACTACAATAATACATTAGAAAGGATACCTTCTAAAGGTAATGATCATAAGGTGATATCCTACTTAATTAAGTTGAAACTTTTTTGTGAAGATTTCAAATATATTGACCATTTTGTTTTGTATGTTCTTGATTAGACATTTGAGTTCTCAATCTCACCCAAACTTTTCATGGAAAATGATTAGCATTTACTTAATCCAATCTTTTGATCAAGTATACAGATAGAGAATTATTTTGTAAGGTGATTTAAAACACACAAAACCTTAAATTTGGATGGTTGGATTATCGATTGGATCTTTTAGTCATCACCAAATTTGTCCTCTTCAATTTTGAAGATGAAAGAGCTAGAAAGAAATAATGTTGGGAAGATACATACATATATATATTTTACACATATGAGCACCTTATTAAAACAACTGTTTTTTAAGTATAAAACATATGAAATAAAAAATGATATCCTTATTATTTTATTTTCAACAAAAACACATTAAATATTATGAGATGTTAAATATTAAATTTAAAGAAAACAAATTACATTCTTTATTAATAATAAAAGAATTCAAGTTTTTTTAAGTGTATGCCTTTAGTAGCAATGGGTAAAAGACTTTTAGTGACTGAGAAAAGTCACCCTTTAAAATCTTGCCTTTGGTCCCTAGCTATAATATCCATATTTTCTATAACAGGAAGTAAGTGTCAAACCAATAATAAAAGGTTAGTTAAAGGTCAAATTAGTCAAAAAAGTTAACAAGAATGGTTGTATGTAGAGCTGGGAAATTGAGCTGGCCCTTCATAGGCTCAGGCCTATATAGGCTCACGCATTTAGGCCCGCTAACTCAAAAGGGTTTGATTCTCGAAGCCCAACCCTTAAACTAATGGGTTTAGCTGGCCCGTGGGCTTTTGGCCAGTTAAACAAAAAATGATTTTTTTACTTTTTTCAATCTTAAAGTAGTAAAATTTCTAATTTAAGACATAAATAATATCAAAATTAAATTAAAAAATAAAGTTAGGATAAAAATATATTATAAATGAAAATTTCAACACCTTAATATGAAAACTGTTTTCAGTAGTAATCACATGATTTAGTATTAGAAGAAGATGTCTAGATATTACTAATGCAAGAAATAAAATGATAGAATAAGCTTTTGTATTAATTCCTCAATTTTATAGCTCGACACCTAATCTTGTTGGTCAAGGGCTGGCCTGTAGGTTATGGGTCGACCCACAAGTCACGAGAATATTTAACATATTCTTACATTTTTCAAATAGATAAAGTTAAAACAATAGATTTTTAATTTTGTCTTTGAAATGTAGTTTATATGTGGAAATCAACATAACAAGGTTGATATTGAAATTTGAAAGACTAAGGATTCAAGAAGTGAAAATATGTATGTGTATTTCTTTATGCAGCACACACAACAATTGGAAATAAATGTTTGCCTTGAAAGGATTTCTTCTAAAACTTAAAAAAAAGATTTGTTATAATATAATATATTAGATAAATGGTAAGAAAAGTTATGTTTCAAAAATATTTTTTCTTTTCACGTTTTAGATTTTTATAGGGCATATGTTTGATAAGAAAACAAATTTAAAAATAAATGTTTGATTTAAAAGAATTTGTTTTTGAACTTGAATGCAAATATAAGAAGAACAAAGAATGTCTTAAGCAAAAATAAAAAATAATTTGGTTTAGGGTCATCCCTTTTAAGCATGCCTCCTTTTTAATATTAAATCACAAGCTCGACCCTCGATTTAAACAGGCCTAATCAGGTCGGCCTGTAACACACCTTAATTACCCCTATAGCTTCATTTTATAACCATTTGGAACCACTTTTAGGCATTGAATGGTTTGAAAACCCATTTGGATTCAAATATGAAAATTTGACTTTTGGGGTTACTGTTACTATTTACATAATTTTGGCCCAACTTTGGAAATTCATAACTAATTCTAGAAAATTTGAAATTGAGTGGTTCCAATTTCTATTTGAATCTTATAAGTTCCTCTATAGTGAAAAAAATACTCATTGGGTCAGAAACTTTCCCAATTGATACAGTTTATTACACAAATTTGCACTGTTCAATTGGTAAGTTTTCATTTTCCCAGGTTTTTTTGTGATTTTTCGCCAACTTTGGAATATCATAAATTTTTGTACAAAACTCCAATTTCAGTGTTCTTTGGCTCATTTAAAAGCTTGCAATATGAAATATTTTTCTAGAAAAATTCAACTCATTTGGAGTTCATTTACTATATTTACGTTAAGCTAAAATTAGGGTTTTGACCAACCTTGCTACACTTCTATACATCTTTAACATTTTCATTTTTCTTCCTTTAGGCATGCTTGTTTGATTTCTTCTTTTTCTCATAATTAAACATGCATTAGCCAATATTTAAAGCATGCTTTCACCTCTCTTTGACTACCACAAATGTAGAGGTTTAAAATTACATAACTACATCGATTCTCAACACCAAGTTCCAATCATGACATACAAAATTCCACAAGCAAGAACATAAAGCTAAGCCATCTTCAATCACCATAAACCTTGCTCTTACCCTTGCTTGTGCTTGTACCTAAAATGGTTAGTGGGGGAGGGTGAGATTTCAAGGAAATCCGAGTAGCAAACACTCTAGTAATACATCTACGTGCATGATTAATAATGAGATCAAGTATGCTATGTAACAAGAACAATCAATCAACTTTCCAAGTCAAGACAATCATTGCATAATAAACATCATGCTTTCACACAAGTAAGGTTTCATAATTTAAATGGCTACAACCATACAACAACATGGCAACTAATACATATAAATCAATGCAAAGTAGATGCCAAAGTTAGGAGTGTCGCTACCTTGTCCTCTTAATTCCCCCTTGAACTTGAAGCTCTCTTGTTAATCTTTTCCAATGATTTCTTTGGTATTTAAACTTCCTAAGCATTACATAAGAACATAATCATAAATTTCCACCCATCACAAAGCAAGAAAACTTGTAAAAACGCAATATAACCTTTAATGCTCCTTTAAGCACCCTTAAAACTTTGAAACTTGCTCTTATGATTTCTAATGCTTCCCAAAACTTGTGCTCACTT
>JANTPZ010137618.1:0-11943 GCA_025593235.1 Vachellia pachyceras
TTTCATAATTTCCCATTTTCCCCTTACCCTTTTGGCCCTTGATCTCTTGGTTTCTGATTCCTGGGGCAACTTCCCAGGAGGTCACCCATCCTAAAATTTCCCTAGGGTGAGCACGCTTAACTTCACTTTTCCTTCCGGCTTTCATTCACCAGGCCAAATATGATTCCGCGACTTCCGGTCTAACAACGTCAACTTTTTCCGTACTTTCTATCCGTGACCTCTAACTTGACTGTTATCTACCAGTTTGGCCTCTTTTATCCAATGACCATATTGCCCTTGGTCTTTTATACTTAATGACATTTATGTCCCTGGCTTATATTTTTTTAGAAATCTCAAAGCCTTAGGACTAATCTGACCAGGGTCTCTTAATTCCAATGACATCTTCTTTTTCTGTACTTTTATTGCTGGGCCTTGTCCTATCTTATAACTATCGATTTGGCCTCTCTGTCGACTTACAGAAAAGGTGGATATTACAAATATGCTTTTGTCATCTGTCATGTGTCTTGAGCATCCACTGTCAATGTACCACTTGTTTGCTTTGGATGCTTTAAGACAGACCTGCGGAAGAAAAGTCATTTGACAGTTTTAGGTACCTAAGTTTTGTTGGGTCCTCTGGGGTTAGTGTTTGGTGCCTTTGGAACATAAGTTCCTTTTGGTACCCACTTATAAGTGCCTAAAGCTTTATTTTTCTAAAATAGCAAGATCTAGTTCGATAACCTTTTCTATTACAGTAGCTACAAAATGCAAATGGTTCTGATGAAAGAACAAATTTTTGAAAATAATTCAAATAACTTTTGTTGCCATTCTTTCTCTTTCCTTTATGTAAGTCATTTTGAGGAATGTATCCTATGCCACTTCTATCATTCGTGACTTTTTGATTTTTCAAGATAACTTGAAGCATTTCACTGCCTTGAGTAAATTTTTGAAGAGTTTTGGATAATTTCTCATTTTCATTTTTCAAAACATTGCATTTTAAACAAACTTAGAAGGTAACAGGTATTTCAACAGGTTTCTCAAGTTCTTTGACTCTTTTTCTTAGAAAAGATAACTCTTTTGCAAACTTAAGTAATTCAATATGCATTTCATCATATTCTTGACTTAATTCATCATAGCTAGGTTCAACAATTACCTCTTCTGTGTCAGATTCTTCTTCCTGAGCTACAAGACACAGGTTAGCGTCTTCTTCTGCTTCACTCTCTTCTTCATCTGAGCTGTCACCCCATATACTTGAGACATAGGACTTCTTTTTCTTGATGAATTTTGGCTTCTTCTTTTCTTTCTCTTTGTTTTGAGCTGCTGGCCGTAGGCAATTAGCTCTCATATGGCCAGGCTTGTTGCATTCATAACATATAATTCTGCTTGATGTTCCTTTTTGTGGGCTTCGGGAGTTTTGATCCTTTCTATATATTCATCTAAATTTTTTACGACCATTGCCAGTTCTTCATCGTCCACATCATCTTCCTCATCCTCTGATTCAGGTTTTTTTCCTTTCTCCTTGATGGTTTTAAGGGCTAACCCCTTTTTCTTTTTCTCTTCAATGTTTAACAACTCTTTTTTGAATTTTTGTTTGCTTTCATACTCAGCAAGACTTCCAAAAAGAGCTGTTGTTGAGGTCATTGATTCTCCACGGTATTCTTCTATTGCTGTGACTTTGGCTTCCCATTTGCTAGACAAAACAATCAGGATTTTTCTCACCTGAGAACTTTGATCATATGTTTTATGAAGGGCTGTCAATTTGTTGATGAGATGTGTGTGACACATTTGAAATTCAGCAATGGTTTCTTCATCTTTCATCCTGAGTAAATCATACTCAGTGGTCAGCATGTTGATTCTACTTTCTTTCATTACTTCAGTTCCTTCATATGCTATTTCCAGTGCATCCCACATGTGTTTTGTAGAGGGTAGAGTATATACTTTGAAGAATCATCCTTATTTAGTGCTGCTTGCAACATCAGTACAACCTTTCTGTTGAGATGAACTCTCCTAAGATCTTCACTATCAAACTCAGGACAAGTTTTAGGAGTTAGTCCATCTTCCACCTTCATAGGCACATAGTTTCCATGCTCAAATACATCCCACAAATCAATGTCAGTGGCTAAAATGAAGTTTTGAAATTTTATTTTCCAAAAAGAAAATTTTTGGCTATTGAATGCTGGTGGCCTGGTGATTGAAGCTCCATCAGTAAGTATATGCTCGCCAAATCCTGCCATGATCACTCTTGAGACTGTTATATCCATTAAACAAGAGACCTGCTCTGATACCAAATGTTAGAATAGGATTTGACCAAGAGGGGGTGAATTGGTCAGATGAAATTTAACATTTTGAAATCATAGAATTAAAAATAAAGTCACCAAGAGTGAAGAGCAAAGATGAACACAGTGATTTATCCTGGTTTGGTCTCCTTGACCTACATCCAGTCCTCAGAGCACCCCTGAGATTTCCAAATCAACTATCAACAAAGAAATGAGGCTTCACAAGCCTGTATAGATTGGGAATCCACTCCCCCTTTTCTTTTTACTAAAACAGAGTGATATACTCTGTTTCTAACTCTCTTTCATCCCAATAGACTCAAGGTTCTATCCTTGAGTTTCTCATAAATTTACAAAGTATTTTTGCCAAAGAATTCTCTTTCAAAAGAGTAGATGGCTAATAATGAAGCTCAGAAAGAAATATTGAAGCAATACAGAAAATGAAGCAAAACAACTTTGAATGCTCAAAATGTTCGTTCTGCTTTCTCTGTATTGAGTGCTGTCATTTTCTAGTTGATAGCTTCTTTAATGTCCATTAGACTCCATTTAATAGCCTTACTCTCACCATCGACCATTTGGTTTCTTCATTAATGGCATTTAATGCTACTGAGTCAGACAACGGCGAATGTTGCAGAAGAATGTTAAAGTCTCCGAGCCTCAGACTATGCCTGTGCTTCTTTCCTCATTTAATGTTTCAAGATTCTGCATTTATGAGAGCAGTTAGTATTCAAAATGTTGTTACACAGATAAGGAAAGTAGGTGAGTAGCATAGGTTGAGTATGTCAGACATAAAGCTGTCAGAACAATAATGCTCGAGCATAGCTTTCTCAATACTCGAGTATTGTTTGAAAAGTTCAATGTTTTGACTCACTGCTCGAGTATTGTATGAAAGCATTTAGAAATAATCTCAGTACTCGAGTGTTAAATTAGGATGCTTGAGTACTGTCAATGCTTTATAAGATTACTCGGGTATTCTGTGAAAGTATTGAGGTTAAGAGATAAGAAATGAACTCAATGCTCGAGTGAGAAGATGAAAGAACTCGAGTACTTGACATGCTTGGAGTGGATGCTCGAGTATTTTCAAAGCGTACTAGTGAATAGTGAAACAATTTGCCCGATGCTCGAGCATTGAATGCTAGTGCTTGAGCATTGTCAGTGCTTGCAGTATTCACTTCCAGTGATGAGGGTCAGGTCACAATAGTCGAGCACTGCCAAACTATGCTCGAGTATTGGCTCTACTGGAAGTTTTACTTGAGGTACTACCTAACAGCACTGAAAAGAGACTCAATACTTGAGGACTGCATTAGCAGTGCTCGAGCATTGGCTATGCTATCAACCAATGCCTGAAGTGTTGTCTAACAATGATGTGAAAATGATTCAGCACTCGAGCGCTGAAACTTAGTGGTTGAGCATAGGCCATACTTTCAGCCAATGCTTGGAGTGTTGACTAGAAGTGCTTTCAAAAAACTTAATGCTCGAGTACTGTAAACCTAGTGCTCGAGCATTGGCTCTGATGTCAGCCAATACTTGCAGTACTTCATTGCAGCATTGTTTGTAAGTCCTGTTTTAGCCTAATGCTCGAGCATTGGCAATACTTCTTACCAATGCTTGAAGTGTTCACTGAGAGTATGATTTAAAACTTCTTTTTAAGACACAATGCTCGAGTATCAACTTCCAATGCTCAAGTATTGACAACACTTCATGTCAATACTTGAAGTATTACTTGGAAGTACTAAATTTTCTTAAGTTCAAAACATGCAATGCTGGAGCATTGACTTCCAATGCTCGAGTACTGTCAATACTTTGACAAAAACACTCGAGTATTTTCATGAAGCATTGAATCAAAACTCTGAAATAAGGTATCAACATTTTGTTATCATTTTGCAATCTTATCACATAAATTGTTTCATTTTGTTATCATCAAAATAAGGTATCAACACTTAAAACTTAACACAAACTTTAATTAAAATAAAAATTATATAATATTAATAAAATGTTATATATTTTAAAAAATATATATTGATAAAAGTTTAAGTCTAAAAATTAAAAAATAAAATTTGCTTAATTTAAAATAATTCAAATAATGTTCATATGATTTATTATTAATTTATAAGAAATATATGTGACTAAAAAACTCATGTGATGATAATAAAAAATATCTTGATAATCTATCATCAAATGAAAAGATATAAAATGGATTTATTTTTATACAAAATTAATTCTTATTAGTGAAAATGAAACAACATGATGGTATATTGATTGATTAAATACTATATTGATCATATGAATACAAAATTTAATGAAAAAAAAAAGATAAGATCATGAAACATGTGATTTATAAGTAGTTCTAGTTTTAATTTTATTTATTTGTTAATTTTAATTGTACTAAATAATGCAAAATGTTTAGTTATGGGAAAATTAGTTATGTTGAATTCTAATCATTCTAAGTAATTACTTTTTTAACGCTCCTTTATAATAAATATTTCTTTCTCTGGATCCTTCATTTTAATTTTCTCAAATTATCTCTAATAAATAAAAAATAATAGTAAAAAAGAAGTGAGAAAAGTACATGTGCAGTACAAGAAAAGATGTACCCTATAGAATGAAGGGGAACTACGTAACAATGGTCTTTCTTAACCAATTGGTTAACTCAATAAACTACACTTTAACAATTAACTACGATTATAAAACTCTTAATTTATAAAAAAATAGGTTAACTCGCAAGATATAACATTTCACATAATGTGAAACAACTGTTAATATAAAATCAGCTCATTGCATTAAGATTACATGTAATTTCCATTCATGAAATCGAACTAAAAGATCTATTAGAATTCGATGAAATTATTGGTTGATATATACTTATAACTTTTATTTTTAAATCTATAAGCTATAGAATATGAGTGACTATTCAAAAGGTGAGTCTGAGTATTCATCTGTCAAACCAGATTGCCAATATTATATGATGAATGTATAAAAGAATGGGATGAACTAGTGCAATCCCAGTTGTTATTTTTAGAACTTTGCTTTGGCTACAATGTCAAAGTGTTTTCTTGACAATGGGTTCTAGCTTGTGGACTTTTCATTTTGGAACATCTATTAAGGGAATGGTTTGTGGAGATTACTCATACCCCCAAGAACCCTAAAGACTTGCTAGCATCGTATATGAATGGGGCATAAGTGTACATGCATTCAGCACTTTTGATGAGGCTCCTCCAACCATATGGGAGAGATCATGAATGTTGTAAAGTGGCTTGGTCCTACTTGTTTGGCATCAAGTTACAAAACTTAGATTTTATGGTAAAATATAGGTTTTTACCCTATAACCTAGGTTTAATCTAAATACTTACATTTTTCAAAAAAGCTATTATGCAAACAAAACATATATTTGAAGCCTAAGTTTTTTTAAAAAATATGTTTTCTTGTTAAATCACACACTCTCTCCTATTAAATTTTCTCTTTCCTCTTTCCTCTTTCCTTTTTCTTCCTCTTTCCTACTTACTTTTTGCCTCGAAATTCGTAAAAGCTATTCTCATCCCAAACACAGAGCTCGTTTGGAAATCCATTTGAAAATTTTTTTTATGGATTTCAAGGCAAAACTAGGTTTTAGAGAAGAGTTTTAGGAGAATAGCTTTTTACGGATTGCAAGGATAAACCTAGGTTTTGAAAGGTGATTATGGTTGAGAAGTTATAATTTTTACGAAGTTCAAGACAGAAAGTAAGTAGGAAAGAGAAATAAAGAAAAATGAGGAAAGAGAAATTTATTAGGAGAGTGTATGTGATCTGACAAGAAAATAGCTTTTTTTAAAAAACTTAGGTTTTAAAGGTTTTGTCTCCAAAATAAATTTTCTAAAAATGTGAGTACTTGGATAAAACTTAGATTTTGAGGCAAAACCTAGGTTTGGGACAGTCAACCCAAATGAGCCCACAATAGCCTTTCCAGAACCTAGGTTTTACCTCATAATCTGTAAAAGATATTCTCTCAAAATTTATTCTCTAAAACATAGGTTACGCATTGAACTCTGAAAAAGTTACTCTCCAAACATGCTCATAATGTTATAAGCAGCAACCTACATTAGAAAAGAATGAAATATGCTACAAGAAATTAAAGTGACATGGATGGATGATGATGATTAAAGGAGAAAATTTTTGAGAGATACCTAGAAAATTAGGAGAGGAAATACGAGAATGGTAGAGTTTTTTATGGAGTATGTAATCAAAAATATTTTGGAAAAAAGTATCATAGAAAGAAGTTTTAATTTATTTTAGGGTTAAACCTACTTTTGACCTCTATAAGTTTTTCTGATTTGAGTTTTGGCCCCTGAAGTGTAAAAGTGAGGTTTTGGTGTCTCATGTTCTCTCTATCTAAAATCGATAGTCCCTATAGTTTTAAAAGGTCTTGAACCGATGTTAACAAAATTAATTCTGTGCATGTGTTACAAACTCCATTAATTATAATGAAATGACTTAATAACTAAACAAGATAATGTTGGCAAACAAACTGGACAAGATAACATCGAAACTATTATTGCATGACCTATCCCTGTAGTTTTAAACTTCTTTCTTGCTTTTCATTTCTTAATTTTGTATTTTTTACCTTTCTAAGTTTTGGTCCTTAAAATTTTAAATTTATGGTTTTAGTCCCTATAGTTTCATAAGGATTTATATGTTTAATGGTGTTAATTAACACCTTTAATTTTATTGACCAAAACAAAAATCCATTCAAAGTTTAGGGACCAAAACTAAAATTACTCAAAAGTTAGGGACTTTTTAAAACTACAGGAGCTAAAGATTTAGATAAAGTGAACTTAAAGACCAAAACCACCACTTTTAAATTTCATCGATCAAAATCCAAATCAAAGTAAATTATAGAAATCAAAAATAGATTTGACCCAAACATGTAACATCAAAACTAACTTACGGTTGCCTTATTTGCCAAATTTATGACTTCACAAATGCTTTTCAATAATTTCCTACTTTCAAAGCTCCTTAGGCCAACAAGTCACTACAACAAAAGTGGAATTAGCAGCGGTTACTTAGTAGCACTTGTAACACCTCTCTTTTACTTATTAACTTCATTAGAGACCATTATTGAACCTCTCAAATACTTTCCTTTACTCAAAATAGGCTAAAGAAATTAAATTCCAAATTTTGTCATGAGTTACTATTCATTTGGTCAAAATTTCATATTTTTGGGCCAATATTGAAAATCCGTAACTAATTCTAGACAAATCAAAATTAAGTGGTTCATATCTCTAAATGAAGCTTATGACATTCACTACAGTGGAAAAATAATCACTTACCTAAAAATTTTCCCAGTATAAAGATGCATTGTTTATATGGTCATTTTTCAGTTTTCCCTGTTTTTCTTTCAATTTTGGAAGGCCATAACTTTTTGGATAGATGTCCAATTTCAATGATCTTGATCTTGTTTTCAAGATTGACATATGAACTATTTTTCTAAAAAATTTCAGATTAATTGGACTTTATTTACTATTTTTTCCTGTAGCACAAATGTAAGGATTTGTCATGGGTGTTGGACCCATTTAAATCAATTGCTTGTTTCCAATTTTATCAAAGCATGCTTACTTACTTATCATACCATTTTCTTGTTCAAACTAACTCTTTTACACATGATCATACATATATCTACATGCCTTCACATATTCACAAGTAGTGGTTTACAGGATACATAAATCCCAAAACACTTCAAAATGTGCCTAACATAAACATTTGGTAACTTAACAATAAAATGAGCACATATAGCTTCCTTTAGTCTTCCCTCACCTTGCCTTTGCCCTTACTTGAATTTGAACCTAAAGTGTTTATTTGAAAGAATGAGATTTTAAAGAAATCCTAATAGTAAAAACACTAACACATTCACCAAAGCGCATGATAATCATTCATAACTTCATTACATATGCATGAACATGTGACATTCATAATTTCAAACACTTTGCATATAGCCAATGTATTCTGAAAGCATATCATTGAAATAATCATATTTTATTCAGTGAATTTGTAGCATTTTAGGGGATTTTAGTGCTATTATTAGGCTTTTATTAAGTTTAATTACATTAATTATTATTAACTATTATTATATGAAATTAAAGCCAATTAAGGGTATTTTTGGATGAAATTAGAATCAAAAGATAAATTCAAATTAAATATATTTGGAGAGTTATCAATATAATTTTAACAGATTCTGAGTTCAAATTGTCGAACCTATGATTATGAGTTTAAATTAGAAAATCTAAGATTCTGAGTTTAAAATTCAAATCAAGGACCACACTCAAATCCATTTATTTTATATTATTTTATTTCATTTTTTTATTTATTACATTACATCACATTGCATTACATTATATTATATTACTTTATTTTGTAAGTTAATATGCATTCACACACAGATCAAGGGAGATGATATCTTTTCATGAATATTCATCAATACCCCAATTCATTGATTCCTTCATCCATAAAAGCTGCCACAATTTAGGCCCCCTAGAACCACTTTTTTTTATCCATCAAACACACAACGCTAATTAATTCATCTTGGATTCCAACGCCGCCAATTTCAGAGAGCCATATCCATCCATTTATATTTATGCCGCCACACACAATTCAAGGCAAATTCATTCATCTACAAAATGCCGCCTCTTGATTTCTCCATTCATTCATGCCACACACTTAACAGATTCTTCCATTCTCATCCTTGTTCCCCTCCATAGTCCACGAAATTCCAGGTTTCAAAAGGGTTAATTGCCCAATCATGAGCAGCTAAATTCTCTGTCTAGCGGTGATGAAGAAGCTAACCTGAGTCCTTGAGTAATTAAGGGATTTTTTTTAATTTTAATTTTACTTTTCAATCTCTATATATGTAGATTGTAATTCTAGGTGGCTACAATTTATGATTTATATATATAGAAGATGATAATAATCGGTTGATTTAATCCGGATTGTGATACTTGTGTTAAATTGGTACTTTGGATTGTGATTGAACTATAGCACTACTTTTGTTATTCAATTGCTTTCTTTTATTCTCTTAAAATCAATTGATTTGCTAGGTGTCTAGGAATTAATTGGAGGTAAAGATGATCTTTTATAAATCTAGCATGAGCTAAGTATTATGATATTTCTAATTGATTAATTGAGTCTAGGTTTAGATTAAATTAAAAAGTTAATATTGATTAGTAAATGTTCTTGCGAGTCCTTATACTTAGTTAAAAGGAGGGCTTAATATTAAAATTGGACAAGGAAGGTTAGTGCATTCAATCACCTAGGACATCTATTTTATTGAATTCACATTTGATAATTTTGAGTTAATTTGTTATTTACATTAAATTACTTAGGAATTAAATAAAGTCTCCACGTAGAGATCGACCTAAGTTAGTGCTATTATATTGCTTTTAGTTTAGTTTTTATTTGATTGCCCCTATAACAGGGCTTATCAAATTTATCATCACACATTCAAATACCACAAATTTCTCATACAATAAGCCATAAAATCATAAACAATCATCAATGCCAACATTAGTGCAAGGTTAGTAGCTTTTGCTACCTTAATTCCTTAACTTTGCTTTGCACCTAAAAGCTTTCCTTTGAGCTCTTCCAAAATATTCCCTTGACAATCCACTTTCCTACACATAAAGTAACCAGATAGCAAATGATTCAGTTAGCCTAACTAAGTCTTTAATGGATGGTTAAAAGCATTAAATGCTCACTTAGACCAAGTAAAAGAGAGTGACAGTGGCAAAATCTCCTCTCTTGAATTCCAAACTTATTTTCCAAGAAAAGATAATAACCATCCAAAGTTTATGAAGGAATTTTTTTATTAAGGCCATTTTTCTTCTCTTTCCTTCATTATTGTCGTCACTTCTCTCCTCCCTTCCAAGAAAAGATCATAACCATCTAAAGTTTATGAAGGAATTTTTTTCGAATGGAATGGGGTGGTGAAAGTGTATTTATGAGTGTGTATGATATGTACGAAAAGTGTGTATGTGCTGAAAGTGGAATGAAATGGATGAATGAAGCTAGGAAAAGAAGTTTTGGCGGCGGTAAAATTTAAATTATGTCACGGTGAAGAGCACCTGAGAGGGTTGCTTAGTTGAAATTCAAAGTCACGCCACGGCGAAAGTCTAAATTTGGTCACAGCGAACTATTGATACCATATTTTGATGATAACAAAGTTGTAATTCAAAGTTTATATGGCAGGATTTGAAAATAGTTTTGAAATTTTGAAAATTATGTTTATAGTTCAAAAACTCGAGTTAGATGTTTTGAAAACTCAAGTTCTGTGCCTTTGATTTGAAAACTTTTAACAAGAACTCGAGTTTCCACAAAGAAGTTTCAATTACTCGAGTTATACCTTTACAGAACTCAAGTTTCATGCCTAAAATCATCTTTCTAAGAAACTTTTTGTGCTAGAACTTGAGTTACACACTTGAAGAACTCAAGTTCCTCAAAACTTTCAAGGCAAACTCGAGTTTCCAGCTTCAAGTTGTCAAAACTCGAGTTCCAGGACCATACAACTCGAGTTTCGTGCCTTTAAATCATTGAGAAGGACTTTGCTGTTGTAATATCCATAAATTTCTATGCTAGCTGAATGAAATGTTAATCCGATAGCTAGGAATGAAAAGAGAAATCAGAGGTAAATAGTACAGAAATAAAGACTATAGGCCGCAAGTCGTAAGGATAGACTTGGTTTAGTACACGGAGTTCTGTAGGAATTCCAAAGTTAAGGAAAATTGCCCAGAGTGATATGAGGATGGGAAAACCTTCATGAAAGGGACCCATACGTCATTTAATAAAAGACCAAGGACATAAAGGTCTTTTAGTATCAAAAGTAAGGGCAAAATAGTAATTTTTGGCAAAGTAGAGAAGTAAGGGCAAAATGGTAATTATGAGAAAGTTAAAGGGTATTTTGGTCATTTGACAAAAGAAAAGTCAAAGTCAAAAAGTCAACCAGTTGACCAAAATATCAGAAACATTTACAGATGCCTAAAAGATAGACCTCTACATACCTGTCGCAATGACGTAACACGGATTTTCCAGATTCAGACCCGATTTCCGTGTACGGAATTTTGAAGGGTAAAAGAGGAAAAATAATTAATTAAAATATCAGGAGCTCTTCAAAAATTTGGAGAAAAATATGAAAAATCCAGTGAATTATGTAGTAATTAATAAAATTATTACCCAGTATATAATTAAGACGGTTTTCCCCAAAATTGGGAAAAATACCCGAAAATTCCCGGAATTATAATTATTTCAAAAATTAATTTTGGAAAATCTAGAGGAAATTTTGAAAAAAGGAAAAAGGCATGAGAATCAATGAAAAATATAGTATTTTTCAAGGCCCCAAAAGAAATTTGCTATCCGATTGTTCCGTTTCAGGGATTTTGGACAAGATAAAATAATCCTGTAAAAAATTGAGATAATTAAAGGGTATTTTGGGAATAATAATTTATTATATTCAAGATGGAATTATGGAGATTAAATGAAAAAGAAAATATCTCCAGAAAAGTAGAAAAAGACTTACCGGAATAAAGTTAAGTTTACCGGTAAAAAGTGTAATCGGTAAAAGTAACCGAATGGGATCCAGTTTGGTTGGAGTAACCAAAGGGGAATCAGATTTTTACCCCCCAATTACAGCTGTAAAAGTCACTTTAGGAGGGAGAATAAGAGCATGACAAGTGGC
>JANTPZ010137624.1:503-11837 GCA_025593235.1 Vachellia pachyceras
TTTGTTTTAATAATTGTTTTTAAATTTGTAGATTTTTGATAATGATGATGCTTACATGGCTGGTGACATTGATTTGATACGGGATTTGATGGCCAAACGTCTTCTTGATTTGTAGATCATGCTTATTTCTTCAAGGTAAATATATATAGTTTCAACCATTCATGTCGACTTGTATAAGGTTAATTAGATTGATGAATTGTGTTACTCTGCAACAAATGTACAATGATATTTGCTTATTAAATGACAATGATGTCTTTTGTGTTTCACAGCAACAAGGACTTGGCTTTGGGAAGATATAGACGTCTAACTCTTGAGGAATTTTAATTTGTATTTCTTAGCCACAATGACTTTTGATTAGAACCCTGATATTTGTTTATTCTGTCTGGACTTGATTTGTTGTATAAAATGTAATTGTAAGCTGAATCAGGTGGGTTGATAAAATTGAAGAATTGTTTTTTAAAAAAATAGTATATACGGCGCCCTAGCTTGTGCAATGGGAGCTGTAGGTGAGAGCTACGGCGCCCTACATTGTAATGCACCCTACGGCGCCCTACATTACAATGTAGGGCGCCGTAGCTCTCACCTACGGCGCTTCTCAACAAAAAGGGCGCCGTAAGCTCTAACTTTCTACTCCCCTCACATATACACCCCCCGAGAAATGGCGCCTATTGGTTTAAAAATAGGGCGTAAAAAGTACCTTTTGTAGTAGTGCCAGTTGGATTGTCGCATAATAAGTTTCTTGACTGCAACTGTTTTTCCATTTTTCAAAGCTCCGTGTTCAAAGAGATTATCAATTTTAATGATGAAAATGTTATTAAAAGTCATACTTTATTTGTCTTTTTTTGAAAATCTAACACTATATAAAGCTCATTTTATAGAAGTTACCTTGTAAGCAGCACCAAATCCTCCTTCCCCTAATTTATTCTTTTCACTGAAATTCTTGGTTGCGGACTTCAGTTCCTTATAATTGCAAGTGGACCTTTCAACTTGGACTCTCCCATTATTATCTCACCTATTAAGGAAAATACATTTTAAAGGCTCTTCAAAGGTTAACAAAACTAGCCATGGACATTTTGTGTTTGGGTGTGTGTATTCAGTAATAAATACATGAAAGTTCTTAATGTTTTCTTTTTGGAGAGAAAAGTCAAAATGGAATTATCAATAATCTACTTGCAAATATACATATGTAATATCAAATTAGTTACCTCTAGGAACCCTTTCAGACCTTTTGGACCGTCTAATAATCAATAAACAAATGCCTATTGTTTAATATTGAAATTTTAAATGTCAACAAAACAATTTCAAATGCTAACATATATCAAGTTTAATTTTCAAAATAATAAAAAAAAAGAAATCATGATTTAAAATAACGGTGGTGGGTAGGTTTAAAGGATATAAAAGAATACTTTCCAACATTCAAAGACTACACTCGAATTGAAATTGTGTATAAAGTCAGAAGACTACATATATAATTTAACCATTATTTTCTAAAGCATGTTTATCCTCCAATTAGATACAGTTCTATCCGAGGGCAAATAATATAAATCTTTCAATGAAGATTTAAATCTTAGTTAACCATACTGTGAGGGATTGGTCCTTTTCGTTAAATTTAATTTTTACAGATTTTTTCTAAACACATGTATCATAATATTTAAGTAAATTTTGTTTGAGGCATCGTTGAATACTAAATGCAAGGGTTATCCATAAACTAGGATTCAAGCCTTTTACTATTATTATTTTGATGAGGCAATCAGTAACTATTTTAATAAGTTGCATGCTATGTTGTCACCACGTGAAAGGGATTAGTAAGGCATAATAGCTCGCATGTATATTTACAATATATACCACACTTATCAAATAAAACTACAAACATTATTAACTCTACCTTAAAATTCAATATTTTTTAACTTTATGCATATTTAATATTCACTATAATACATGAAAAAGTCTATCCATCAAATATTATGGGTAAAATTGTATATGTACTTATAAAATTTAGTGAGATCACTTGAAAATATGATCAAATAAAATATTCTTCTATGTCATATGAATATTACAAGAAGAGTACTAACATACTCTCAAAATATCATGTCATTCATATTTTATCTAATGAAAATATTTCAATGATCCTTTTTATAGGTTTTATATAATTTATAAACTTTTTTTGTTATTTCTCTCTCTTCCGATCTTCATAACCAGTATCATAGCTATTTGATGGATTGACAAAAAAATAATTAAAATATTTTTATTAGAGAGAATATTAAGGAGAAGATGAATAGCTTAAACACTTATTTCCCCATTTGTTTGTTTGTTTGACCATCATTACTCATTACCCACGTGGTCGACAGATTTGCATCTTAATTATTCTTTCACAACAATATCCAACTCCGTTGACTTTATTAAGTAGACCTACATCTGCATTTCTTGAATTAACTAGCTAATTAATTATTTTAGGATGGCTTGGAGAGGTAATATGTATTATTTGATTTTTCTTATATATTAAGCTTACTAAATTTAAAAAAAAAATGAAGTTAAATGATTACAGATATTTAATTAGAGCAGCCGCCACCCTCTGGTTATTAGTTTCCAACCTTTAAATTCTTAATTCTGTCTCCGTCAAAATAATATTCCCTCCTGTTCTTGTTATAATAAGTTAGATTTTGGAAGATATGAATTAATAAACTATATCATAAGTCACGCGATAGTTATTAGTTAAGCTATTTTTAAATACCAACCCATACAGTCAGTGATTAACTATAAGAAAGAATGTAATATTCATACAAATCTTATTTAAACATACATAAAATCATAAATTTATTTATTTTTAGATAAATTAATTTATTTTGAGTTGACTTTTGAGCCTACAGTGCATGGGCTTTTGTTCTGTGCTTCCAATCCCATTCTTCTAAATAAATATATTTATAACATATATAATCTCCGGCTGCTTTAATCCTTTTAATAGCGTTCACTCCCAAAATCTCAGAATTAATTCTGCTGAAACTTCCACCAAATCGTAGAAGGTATCGATATTGATCATTGGACCAAGATTTTTAAGGGATTCGATGTTTCACCTTTAAACTATTTTGTGAGTGCAGCAAGTAATTATATTTGAGGTATAATTAGACACTAAATATAAATCCTTATTTAAACGTAAGTTCAAACATTAATTTATTATATTGTGAAGAACTAACTCATTCTGTTAAATTTAATATTTGTTTGTTGATTTTTTTATTGTATCTGTATGTAAATAAGCATATTGCAATTAAACATTATTTTTTATCTCTTATGTAAAATATTTCACAAAATTAAAATTACAAATTCTCTAACAGTTTTGTTCAAAATAACAAGTTTCTTTATCTCTGTTCTGGGTATTCTCAATTAACTTCTGCCCTCCTATTATTTTCATTTTTATTATTTACCCACTCAAATTATGATTCCTTAATTTCAACTTCTTAAAAACATAGATATCTCATTTCGTCATCGTAAATTAAAAATGAATTGATTTACCTTACTTTTTGTGAGCAAGTCATTAATTAGTTAACTCAATAATTTTTCTTAATATCTGTAAATTAATTATCTAACTTTTATATTAAGGATAAACGGTAATAATATTTTCTTGAACTCTATTTATTTATAGCACATCTCAAGAATTTTTTTTTATCAAGGGAGTAATACAGATTATTAAAAAGGATACTATTAAAAAGCCAACACATCTTCATTTATATGTGCACGCGCTTGTGTGTGTGAATGGCTCCGACAGAATATAGCAAATATCCGATCCTTCGTTAATTAGCTATACGCGGACTATTCACTCTTCTCTTGGTCAACGTTTACCTTAATCGCCCTCTCACTTCTGAATAGGAATCAAAACTCTATCTTCAATGCTTCATAAACATACACACGCATTGACAACCTACCTACATACTGATACACGCATTGAAAAGTACTCTTACATAAGTTGATGTAAATATATGAAATAGATTATTTTGTTTTGCAGAAAAACACTGTTGAACGTGCGTTTGACTTTTCCAAACGCTTTGGCAAACAAGCCCACTATATAGGCATATAAATACACTGCATTCGTTGCTTAATATAAGTGATAATTGATTTTTTTAAATATTAAATAAATTATTTAAATGTATTTATATATTCATCGTATCATGTAATTATATATCAGTTTATAAATTAGTCATATTAATTTGAAAAAATGATAAATATAAATACTTTAAAGTAATTTATTTATATGTTTTTGTAATTATCTCTGATAAAAGTTAAGTAGTTCTTATATTAAGAAGTATGCAATATCATTCATAGTTTATCCTTTTGTTATATCATATGTGAGTGCGAGAGATTGATTAAATGGAACAATGATATATCTTAAGCAGTATCCATGTATATCTACACATTTCATTCTTGAATCAGACGCCATACGACACTTTGAAGTGCCCATGAACAATCCAAATGTTGTTATATTGCAGTGTTCATATAACTTTCAATGCTTTATGTCATGTCTTATGGATTGATTTTATCCATTATGCCATAAGTACTTTGCCCTTTTTGGGGGATATACATCATTTGAATTTACAATGCATGGACAGCTATTAGAGAAGGCTGATGCCTACAGTTATGGTGTTGTCGTCCTAGAAATCATAAGTGGGCACAAGAGTGGTGAATCAAGGGATGATGTTGAAAGTGAATTCCTCCTTCAAAGAGTAAGCCCTTCTTAACAAATATAACAAAATAATGATTATCTTTTACAGTTCAACGTTACATATAACTGACACTTGTTTCAAACTGACAGGCTTGGAAACTCTTTGATAGCGGCATGCACATAGAGTTTGTAGATGAAACCTTAGACCCTAATGAGTATGATGCAGAGGACGCAAAGAAAATCATAGAGATTGCTTTGCTTTGCACCCAAGCATCTCCTGCAGCGAGGCCAACAATGTCTGAAATTGTAATTATGCTCAAAGGCAAGGGGTTAATGGAGAATAGGAGACCCACTATGCCAGTCTATGTGGATCCCAATTTTAATCCAAGAATAGACTCTTCAACCTCTCATAATGCATCTTCATCAAGTGCTACTGCCTCCACTGTTGTTCTATCTGGAAGGTGATTGCATTATGCAAGAACGTGATGTGAATGGTCTTGAAGTTTGAACTGAAGAAAGTGTTGTAATCCTACAATCCTGCAATACAATTTGACCCTTTTAAGGTCAACCTTTAGTTTTAATCATTTTATATTTCATTCCGTGAATTTTCTATTGATTATGCTCACTTAAAATGAGAATTTAACACTGGTAATTGAACAACAAATCTTTGCCTGAATAATCGGAACTTACTTTTCATTAGTTGTGTAGACCTGTATTATTTATGGTATTGTGTGACTAACTTAAAACACTTTTTTAATAATATTTGAATTTATTCCATAATAAGGGCTTACAAAAAGAAAAAACTACAAAAACATCTTCAACATTGACTTGAAACACTTATTTGAGACCCAAGAAAACTCTTAAGGCAAAATTGATCAAAATACTAGCAATTCCAACTTGATTTTTTAATTTAAATATAAATTTATTGTCATCCCATAAATTTATCTATTATTTTAATGTAAGCCTTTACTTGTATCTCACGTTTCATTTTCTGCTTTCATTTTAATTTTATTTTTTATGCAAATCATTTTAATATTGTTTGAATTATTATAAGGTCATATATCCAAAATTCGAATAACAACGAGCATGATAAGTTTTAATTATGGGTGCATACACACACACACACAACCACACCAAACTAGACTGGGTTAGTGATTAACTCAAGGTTAGGACTAAATTTATTGCGGACTAGACATGATAGTCTGTGATCTGGTCCAATCTGATGTGAACCAAGATTGGACTAAATCGGAAGAGGTGGACGTGCACGAAGGTTTAAAAGGTTGGAATTTGAGGAAGGAAATAATGAAATTTTATTACTAGTTTGAAGAAGTCTATTATTGATATTGTTTTGATTAGCCTTGTCTGGCTAAGTATGCTTGGGTTTATAATGTATATGTACATTTGTAAGTATGTAAAGTACTTATGGGAATGTAAAATTTTGGCAGGGAAAGGAAGTTGTAATCCTCGTAGGGCTACATGTGAGTTTCATTACAATGACGGTCAATATTGGAGACTGGCTTATAATTTGGGATTTACAAGTGTGATGTTACATAATGGTATGAACTTGAGTTTAAAAGATTAGATGAGTTAACTCAAGGGATCCAGGATCAAACATGGCTCATTAGGATTCCTAAAAAATAGTTATACAGAAGTTTAAAAGTTCAAAATTTTTCTGGAGAGCTTATTCTAATCGAGTTATCAAAGTGATGTTTATAAAAAGAGCTGACTTTTATTGACTCTTATGCCTAAGATTACTATACCTATGGATTGAGGAGTTTAAAATGGGCGGTATTGTGTAAGGAGTGTGACAAAAAGCGAAGGCAATAATATTAAATAATATAGGAGGCAGTATACAAGCAGAGGAGCATCCCCATGAACCGTTCTATTCAATTTCAATCAAGATAGGCATGGTGGGTCTCAAGTTCTCTAATAAATATCTATTTTGAAGCAAAGCAACTACTTCAGACATCGTTGGCCTTACTTCGGCAGATGCTTGGATGCAAAGCAGACCAATCTCTATGGTTTTCTCCACTTCTTGTGCTTCATACTCATTACAGCCTAAGGCTTTATCCACTAACTCCAAGTGCCTATCTTTCTCATAAAGTTTCCACGCCTATCAAATGAAATGAAAGTGAAGAGAAATGTCAGATGGTTACCAGAAAACAAAGCAAATCCAAACGTCACGTTAATGCTTTACAGAATATTAGTTATTAGATTAGATTCTATATATGGCAAAGAATAATGAAATGCTTTCCCCAAATAAGAGTGTGTTTGGATTAGTTTTTGAAAAGAAGTTTCTATCTCAGTTTGTGTAAAAGTGATTTTACGGTTGATGCTACAGCAACCACCAGGAAAAGCAGTTGCCTCAGCTTTTTCAAAACCATGGTTTGGAGCCCCAAACCATGCTTTTATTTTCAGAAGCTATTTTGCAAAAATTTGTGGGTGTTTGGCAATGTTTTTCCCCAAACCATGGTTTGGCCTGCCAAAAGTACTTTTGTGGGCCGTCAAACACACACTAATTAATCTTGCCAAAGTAAAAGTTCCTTATTACATAGAGAATTTTCTCACTTTTTGAATGAGGAATGCGCCTTCATCATCACCATCAAGCTTTAATTCTTTGCAGCTTTGACCGCTGACAATTTCTAAGATGACAACGCCGTAACTATAAATGTCAGCTTTCTCTGATAATTGACCATGAATTGCATATTCTGGTGATGTATATCCCCTGGTAGATTTATAATAATTATGATGTAGCTAATGTACTATGATCCAAAAAATTCTGAAATAACATCTAATTTGAATTATTGCGACAAACTCTATGAAGTATTCAAGCTAATAGGTGTTAATAACCAGGCTTCTGCTAACTTGCACACACATCCCCTCCCCAAGAACGCACGCACGCACGCACACTAACAATACCTTGGGCAATTATTGTTTACCAAAGATGAAAAGAAAATTAAACAAATGTTTAAGTATTGTTCGACTTACAATGTTCCTGCAACTTTTGTGCTAAGATGGGATTTGTCACTAGGTAAGAGCCTTGCCAACCCAAAATCTGCAATTTTTGGCTGTAGATCATCATCTAAGAGGATGTTGTTAGTCTTTATGTCTCTATGTATAATCCGAACGTGAAATTCCTCATGTAAATACACCAAACCCCTTGCTATTCCTAAAATCACATCATACCGCTGCTTCCAGTTTAGAAAACCTTTCCTTTCACCTGTTTTCCAAATTTAAGACTTTGAAAGGTAAGTCGAAAATGAATGGTGATGAAATATTAAGTTGGAAATATGTCCATATGCATAATGTATGCTTTAAAAATTGTACAAGAGTTTTGTCGGTTGATATAAGTTACCAAACAAGAATCTGTCGAGGCTGCTATTCTTCATGTATTCATAAACAAGGATTCTGTCATGGCCTTTACAACAATATCCCAGAAGTCGAACAAGATTTCGATGATGAACGTTACTAATAAGCATCACTTCACTCTCAAATTCTTCATCCACCCTCTTGGAGTGCTTTAAGGTCAATTTCTTGACTGCAACAACTTTTCCATTCTTCAAAGTGCCCTATTAGTGATGATAAGGAATTTCAATCATAATAGCTTTATCAATTAGCAATTCTACCATAGTTCATTTGGAAATTAAATCTAACATCACTTTCCATATGGAACACAGGATAAAACTCATTCAGACACATCCGTACTCTTAGAACATGATCTACATTATTGGAAGTCAAATCAAAGTTACCTTATATACAGCTCCGAATCCTCCCTCTCCTAGTTTATTTTCTTGGCTATAATTGTTGGTTGCAGACATCAAATCACTATGACGGTAAGTAATTGAGCCTTTCAACTTGCTTGCTCCAATTATATCTTCTGATGAGGAAAACACAAAGTGAAAGCAGAATATCACATGAAATGGTTACAAATAGATATTTAGTACTATGTGAAGAGTTTTAAGGTATTTTACCTCTTGGAGTTCTCTCATTCTTTTTAGGCCGTCTAATCCAGGCAAATAATCCAAGGAGTATCAAAACAATAGCTATACCACCTACTACGCCACCGATAATGGCCCCCTTATTAATGCTTGAACCTAAAAGACCCAAAAAAAGAGTTCATTTTCAAATTAGTCACTTGTCTTATTATTATGAATCACGCCCGTGGTTAATTATAGATAAGATTGTTCATGATTCATATTATAAAACTTTTGGCTAATATAAGCACAGGTTTTGCCCCAAAAATCCGGTATAACATGGAGTTATCTCTATGATTATGAAGAGTCATTACGTAAACTGTCACCCTGGCTTTTTTGTTATGGTTTCTGAAACTATAGGGATGTGCACTTGCCTTGATTCCCCCTGTTTTCGCTTTGTGTTTTTTGGTAGTGGGTATAAAATACATGTTGGGATAGTGGGAAAATAATTAAATTCAGGAGAAAGGATTGAACTAATTCAAAATTAAACGGAAGTAAGAAAGGTAAAATAGTAGAACATAACATACAAAATTTAACGGGAAGAAAATGAAAACTATTGAAAACCAGACCAAATAATGAAATGGTTGATGAGACTCTAGTTTATCATTTATTCAAATAAGGGTCAACTTAGAATCAGACCGTTCATTTAAAATATATAATTTAATTAAAATATGCAAAATTATGCATGTACGTACGTATCTGAAGTGAGTGATATTTTGATGAAAATGTATTAATTCATAAGTAAATAGAATACCCAGATATAAAGTGCACATAATCCAACAAAAAAAGTCAATAAAGTATAAATATGATCGATAATATGATGGATTATTATTTTTAAAAAACAAACTCAAAAGTGATGTTGTTTTAGGACCAATCATAGAAAAAAGAAACATATAAAATCCATGCTAGTTAACCGGTCTGGGATTTGTTTCACTGGTGTGACACACCAAACTGGGTTGGGTTTTTTATCATGCCGGAAAATCCCTAACATCAGGGGAACACTTAGGCAACTATATATTCATGCATTTATCAACAAGTGGCTATATTTAAGTATTTGGTTGAATAATGTACCTTGTTTGACCGAGCTGGGTGTGATATCAATGGTCTGGTTATCAGGAAAGAATGAAGTGGTGGAATATCTCATGAAACAACCATAATCAAAAGCCCTACCATCCGAGTTGGGAAGACAAATCTCCAGACTACTATAATCAACCTTCAAGCAATCAAGGCACTCGTTCTCTGTGACAGTTTCAACACATTGAGCATAAGCATAAATAGTCACATCATCACTATTATTAGCATTAGGGACAAGAATCTTCTTCGTGGCCGCAGAGAAACCAGGGATTCTATATGTTGATGTTTGCAGATTGTAATATCCCAAATTTCGTAAACAGAAATAAAGGCCAAACTGATGAATTACGAAAGGGTTTAAGACCCATAGAAAAGGAAAATGCCTAAATAAGAAAGAGGATAATCGACTAAGTCCTAGCTTTGAGAATTTCAAGTAAGAATGACCTAAGGGCAAAACGGTCATTTAGCCAAATGACAAAAGTAAAATGGTCATCTTGAGTAATAAGGCATAGGGAACAAAATGTCATCAAATAATAAGGACATTTTGGTAATTTGGTCAAAAGTCAACAAAAAGTCGAAGTTGACCCAAAAAGTCAAAGTCAACTCAAAAGTCAAAGTCAACCAAAATGTCAAAAGTCAACCAAGGGTAAGGTTGGAATTAAGAAAGAGTAGAAAAAGTAATGGCATTTTGGTAATTACGAGGAAAATGAGCCAAGTAGTGGCATTTTCGTAAATACGTGGTAAATAAAGGATTTCGGAGTTAAGAACAACTGAGAAATAATTATTTGAGGTAGCAGAAGTCCTCAAATGCCGGAGACCCAAACTAAGAAAAGTTTAGTTGGGTTATAAAGTAATTAATAAAATTATTACCCGGTATCCGATGCGGGCAGTTTCGCTGAACGGAGAACAACAGTGCCCAAAAAGCCCGAAAAGGTATTTTCTTAGAAAATTAATTACGGAAAATATGGGAAGAATTTTGAGGAACGGACAAGAGCTTGAGAATCAGGAAAAAATATAGAATTTTTCCATGTCCTTAAGTCAAATTGGCCGCCGGAAGCCCGTTTTACGGTGTTGCACGCGAATCGAGGAATCCTGACGAGTTACGAGGGAAATCTGGAGATGCTATGGGCTAGAACATGATGCCACCTAGGTAAGGAGGCCTAGGGAATTGCGCCACATGAGAGAGAAAGTCTCCAGAAAAGTAAAAAAAATAATTACCCGTATAAAGGGTACTTTACGGAAATGCGTGCCACCGGATCAAGTAACTGGATAGGATGGATCTAGTCAGTCCAACCAAGTCATTAATGTGGTGGTTGAGAGTATTTATGACACCTTTTTGACTCACCACAATAGCTTGACAAGTGGCATGATCCTCTCCATTCAAGAGATAAACTTGGGGACCAAGTTTTAATCCCATCCATTCATTATTCCAAGAGACATTTTAATTAGTTAATTCACCCCATTTGCTCCCAAAACCGAGCACTTCCCTCTCTCTTCATGGTCTGCAGTTTCTCTCCCTCCCAAGCTCCCAAAAAACGCCATTCTTGCTCTCAAGAGAAGGAAGAAGAGCTACACACACAAGGTAAGCTCACAACCACCCAAAACAACATCTTTTCTTGTAACTCACAACCTCTTTCA